>ML809102.1:79369-102640 GCA_009831015.1 Picea engelmannii | reverse complement strand
TTCCTCGGAAGTGACGAGGACGCGAGACCGGAGGATTCCGAGGAGTCGGTATCTCGGCCCTTCGGGTCTCGGGGAAGGAGAACCCAAAGGCATAAGAGACGTTAGTCGCGAGTTGCGATAGCACGAGGTCCCGATATACCAAAGAATGAGTCAACCTTGACCGAGAGCTTCGCTTCTCGGGAGCGGAGAGCCCTGCTCTCTGTTGAGGGATTAGCGAAGTCATGAAGTCCGACCTCCCGACAAACCGGTGAAGAGTCACACAGTAGCATTCCTGTGGGTAAGAAATATCCGAGGTGAATACCGAGGGGACTTGAACCCTCTGGGCTATAAATATTGAAGGTCCTGGTGGATGCGACAGTGTCATTGAGGGCGGGTTGCGTCACTTGCTCACTTAGTTATATAGGTGCGCACCTTTCCTCTGCAACACACCTATCCCAACTAACGCGCCCCTTCTTTCGGAAGCCGAAGTGCACTTTTCATCATTTATCCACTTTTGCAACTTGAGTCGACTCTGCAATGGGTGCGCACCCCTATCTCATGCGCGCTCCATCCCAACTGATGTTTCTCTTTGGTTAAACGTGACCAACCTATTCCTTCATTCGTTTCCTTTCCCAATCGCATTGCAAGGTATATGTCGCACTTTTTGGGCTTTTATCTTGCTTAGATGACCTATCTCACCGATAGGGTTCCCAAAGCTTTCGTTGGTGTCCATCCTTGGTTTCACATCTGTCGATCCATATCTTGTGCATTTCATTGAGCGTGCATGCCTTCATCGCACCCAACTTCACCAACCGTTCATTTCTTCAGTGGGATGTCCATGTCTTCATCACACTCCCACCCAACTAGTTCTTTTTTCAAGTCACCACTTAACCTTCATAGCAATTCATCTTGGTGAAGTCATACTTGGCATCTCATTGCATGCCCAATTACCTCGACTTAACTCAACATCCTATGACTCGCATGTTTCACATGTCCTGGATCATGGAGGTAACATGCATGCCTAGGTCAAGTCCTAGGTCATGACATACTCCCCCACTCAAAGCCATTGTCGTCTCAACAATCTCAACATACCTCTGTCAGAATCATCGATGACAACCATTCACTTCTCTTTTGCGATTTCAAGTTCTATCGCAACCTCAATCAGAACAAAAAATTGTCTAAGTGTTGAACTTGTGTGAATTTTGTTGCATTCATACTTCAACCATTTCTTCTCATGCATTTGTACATTGTGCACCTCAATTCTTGTACTGGTTGGGTAGCTAGTGGAATCATCATGCACAAGTCCTGATATGAACTTCCTCATGTTGAAACTTAGTTGTTTCTGTCTAAATCATTATCACCTCGTCCAACCCAAAAACATGAAGGAAAGATCACACTTGCCCCCTCCGTTGCTACCAATTTTGTCATGAAGTTCTTCTGTGACAACCAAGTTTTTCACCAATTGATCACTGTGCTTGAAGTCTGACCCTCTTGCCATTTTCATGTGCATTATCTCATGCAAGTTCCGAGTAGTTGAATGGTTGGTCCAACCATCATTGTTTGTACGATGGCACACCTCCATGCCAAATTGATTTTCTCCCACCTGCAACTGGACTCATCCATACAACTCTCGCCAAGGCACCTTCCTTGTCTCGCCGTGCTATGTCATTTCCTAAAAAAGAAATCTTCCTTCATTTATCTTGCGAATTTTTTTGTTACATCCACTGATCATCACACCCAACTCGTCTCATATCCCTATTCGAAAAACCAAGGATATCACCGCACGACTACCACCTGTACGATCAACCAAATTCACTTTCTTTGCTCCTCCTATATATTGTAGGGTGATTGGGTCTGCCTCATCGCTACTGCAACCATGCCCCTCATGGAATCTTGGTTCACTTGATGAATCTACCCAAGGAAAACATGAGCCTGGATTCATTGGTCAACCTCCCATCTTCTTTGTCACCTATTCATGAAACATTCAAGTGTGTTGATTTCACACATCCAACAACCACCTCCACACTACTCTTCCTTCATTCTTCATTTTATTCTTCCTATGCGATCCTCCGATATGTAATCCCACAACATCCTTCACAGGATTCTTACAAGTGTTGAGTTCTGTCTGCGTGACCTCAACAATTTCCCAAGTTATTAAAGTCGAAGGGACCACCCAAGAAATTCTGCACTTGATGTGTGTTCATGTTAATATATCTGCCAATCAACAACTCAAGATCAATATGTGCTAGCCAAGATCCCCAAGAACATTTTTTCACCTCATGTCCCATTACCACCAACAATGTGATGTCCCATATTATAGGCAAACATCCTCAAATCTCTTGTTGCACATCATGGCCATTGTAGTTCTTGACAAGTTTCTTGAACGAATCCCTTGTTGTCACTTCTATCTTCCTTGAAATGAAACCTCATGCCTTCTTACATTCTTCCCTTCCTTGGTTACATTCACAAATCAATTCGTAGCTCCACCAACGACCTGCCTGCGCCAGCTTGTCCTGGATGTGTCACAAAACATGCCAAGTCTGCATAATTCAAAATTCGTCTAAGTCCCAAGATTCTCATGCTCCCAAATCAGTTTCCTCTCATCATCCTATCTCTGCATTTGGATTACTCATAGCAACGTTGCATAGATGTCTTGGTGAGGTGCAACCAGGAAGGTCTACACAAGCCTCCAATGAAACATTGTGATGTATGAAATCTGTCTAAGTCACTTTCCTCATGGATCCCAACTGAACCCATCTTTCATTCTTCCATATGTTATCTTTGTTCCATCAATGCCTCGACATCATGACACCATGCACATCAACCAATCATCAAGTCTCCTATCATTAACTGATATCCGTCCGAAAGTTGTGATCCTCAACCACAACCCAACTGACCCAACTTCTCTTTGGTAGTGCACAACATGAAGTTGGCATGGTGGAAATTGTACCCAACTACGATCTAGCCATGCGTATAACTGAAACATCCTTCCCCGTCGGTTATCTTCATTCCCTGTAATGTCTTTGCACTAGGAAACCATGCACAGGTCTATAGTGCATGACACAAATTTTTCACGGTGGAAATCCAGCTCATTTGTCTGCATTGCGACCAAAATTCATTCTGCCATCCAAGTCATGACAGTGACCCAGCTCATCGACTTCTCTTAAACTTTTTCAATCACTATTACAATTCTATGACAGAGCTTCATTCCATCACCACAATACTGTCTTCGCAATCACACATGCTAAATTCACCCAAACTGACCCTTTTTGGTTGCTTGAGTTTATGCGCTCTCATACCATCTATCATGGAAGTGCAGTGGTGAAGAGATTCACTGATCCATCTCTAACTCAGACCAAAATCAACTCTGATACCATCTTTCACTAGCCTGGCGAGCCTACGATCAAGCGGTGGAATTACCTAATGCTCCCAATCACCATGCGACACCACAATCATTCATTTGACAATAAATCTACACCAAACTACTTAATATGAAATACGCCTTACTTCATTACATATTCGTTTATTACTTATTTTATGTCTGCATTATCTTATACTTAGCTGCGAAAGTAAAAGAATCCATTCAAGCAAAGCAACAATATGAAATGTACAAGTGGGCATCCAAACCGACCTAAAACCCATTTATTTATAATCTTCCAAAGAATCGAGTTGTAGCTCTTGTTACAACAAATAAGAAACATAGATTGTATGACTCAACATTACTTGGCCTCTTCATGGTTCTTCTCCCTAACTTATCATCGTCACAGACCTGCCATCGTGTTGAACGCATCTACTCATCTTCCCATATTATGTTCAAAACCTTCACTACAACTCTACAATTGTCCCTACTTCCTGTCAAGTCTGCACGCACTTCATGTCCTTGCACTTGACTCTTGGTTAGACTCCATCGCAGAGCACCCATACGTCACCACCAAGACTTTCATGGACCTTCCACTGTATGAGTTCCCTTTTCTGCCTTAACCATCTTCGATGTTATTGCTAGACCTACAGAGCACCCATTGTAAGTTTTCTTGCGCAACCTCAGATTCGGTGCGACCTGCAATACTTTTTCATCTTCACAAACTTTAACCCTTCCTCAACTCCCTTTGTCTAGTTTATCTTTCCCATATTGTCTCAATATAGCCTTACCAAAGGTAGCACAAGTTACCTTCTAGGGTCTACTTGTCTCCTTGGGGAGGGAACTCGCCCTTTTTCCTTGGTCGCTTCCTTAGAACACCAATCTGTGATTAGGAGAGAAGTCACCACCCTTCCTTGGATTATTTACCAATTCCTTTCTCTCTTGGTTATATAGTTGTGTTCCTTTCCTCCATGATGCACCTATCCCAGTCAATGTGCCCCTTCTTTCACAAGTCAACGCACACTTTTCATCGTTTGTCCACCTTTGCAACTTGAGTCGACTCTTCAACCGATGTGCGCTGCTATCTAGTGCATGCTCCAACCCAGCCAATGATGCTCTTCGGTTAAAGGAACCCAACTTGTGCCTTCATTCATTTCATTTCCCAATCGCATAGCAAGGCGTTTGTCGCACGTTTTGGCCGTTTATCTTGCTTATCCGACATGTCTCATTGATGGGGCACCCAAATCTTTCGTGGGTGCCCATCCTTGGTTTTGCATCCGTCAAGCCATCTCTTTTGTGTTCTGTTGAGCATGCATTCCTTCGTCACACCCAACTTCACCAACCATTCATTTCTTCGATGGGGCGCCCATGTCTTCATCACACGCCCACCCAACTAGTTCTTAAGTCAAGTCACCACTTAACCTTCATTGTAAATCATCTCGATGAATTCATACTTGACATCGCATTGCGCACCCAAGTACCCTGACTTAATCAAACGTCCACTGACTCGCTCGTTTCACATGCCTTTGCTCGTGGAGGAAACATACACACCCATGTCAAGTCTTAGGTCATGACAATATCTTTTCAAAGAGAATTATTTTTCATTAATCTTTTTCGTAACTCGAATTAACAACATGTTTTCCATGTTTTCTAGGTCGATCTTTCCCTTAATTCGTTCTATGATAATTGTGTTATGTCCAAACCAATATAAATGTTTTTTTTAAATGTAAGTAGTCACTTTTATATTATTTTATGTTTTTCCAATTTAATTAAGCATTTTATGTTTTTCCAATTCATTAAGAGTCGTAATAAAATTCATTGTTATATACATTATTAATTCATTATGTTATTTTATGGTATAGATATTACTAATACATTATGTTATTTTATGTTACAATAGTTAACTTAGATAGTGGGATATTTAATTCCTCATACTATAATCAATAATACAAATGTGAAATGTGATTAGTCAATTTGAGAAATTTTTGCTTATACATAAAAATTTAATCATGATTGATTTTAGACTCTAGAAAATGATTAATTTTTGTGTTTTTCCATTTTTATTCTCCATTTTAGGAAGAGATGGTGCTAGTTCAAGAAATTTTAGCTTTATTTTAATGCAAATTGAAATTAAGTCTAAGTAGTTATAAAATTGAATTTATTTAAAGGTATTATCACTATATGAAATTGGAGGATATATATTTTTTTAATTTATTATTATTAAAAAAATTATAATTAAAATTTTTAAAATATTTATAAAAAAATTTAATAATTCAAAAATCACTAATGTATAATTTTTATTTTTTTAATAATCCAATCAATTTAATATCAATATATATTTTTTCTTTAAACATTTCATCTTAAATTAATATAATTTTTTAAAATTTAAACAATATTTTTTTTTAAATTTAAACAAGTTCATTTTTTTTTATATAATACATCATTACAATAAGATTATAAAATAATAATGTACACTTTACAAACAATTAATCCTATATTAATAAATTTGCTAAATAAAATAACTATCAAATTATAACAAGCATGCATTTTCTTTTTAAAATTATTAAAATTGATAATAATTATATTTTTTGAAAAATTATTAAAATTGATAATAGTTATATGTATATATAAATTATATTAGTTATATGATTTCATTAAAATATGGATGTTTATTGATTAATAATTATAAATCTCTTTTAGAAAAGTGCTAAATGAATTTGACATAGAAAGTGAATGTTGAATGATATGTTTGACACATAAGGACATTAAGATTTGTAAAACTTTATTATTATGAATTAAGTATGGAGAGAAATGGACAAGATAGTATGATTTTGGAAATAAATATAAAGAATTTATTTATAAATAAATATATAGTTATTATCAAATTTAATTTGAATTTTTTTATTATTATGAATTAAGTATGGAGAGAAATGGAAATAAATAGTATGTTTTTTTAAAATAAATATAAAAATTTTATTTATAAGTAAATACATAGTTATTATCAAATTTAATTATATCAATAAATATGGCTATTATATGGTGTTGGTAAGGTATTTATTAATTTCTCTTCCTTTAATTTGGCTAGTTCTATGTTGATAACTGCCGGTTTGGTTAGGAAACTTGTTTACATTAATGGATTTATTAAGGATGTCATCCATGAATGCATGGAATCATCCATTGAGCTACCCCATGAGGTTTTCTATTGTTTTGTGCATTTTTTTTACATTGATGGCAATTTATCCATAACCAAGGTCATGTCAGGGAATAAGGTGGAAGATGATATGAAATAGAAAAGACATTACTATAGATAATTGAAAAGAGAAAAAAGGATTTCAAAGATAGAGGTGGTGTCTAAAGACATTGTTACAACACCTAAGAAAATTGCACCATGATCAGAACATCACAGTGCATATTGGGCCTTGATATCTCCATATGATATCAAATCACTCACTTGATTTGCATGATTTGCATGATGATAATGACCCAGGGAGTCTATTATTTATATCCTCGAGATCTAACCAAATTCCATAGAATTCGGAAGATCTTGTCCACATGTAACAGTCGGTTGTTAGAGTTGACTCCACCAAATCTATGTAGTTGATTCGGTTCGACAAGCATGCTCGACCATTTCTCCTACGCATCCAAAAAATATTCAATTGTCGAGTCAATCAATCCACCACTTGACTATATTTGACTATTGGTCGATTGTCCAATCGACAAGCATGTTGAATACTCGATTGACTGATGTAGTGTGTTATTTGATCACCCGACCGACTATATCCAGATGTAGGTTGACCACTTGACCAATTGAATCCAGGAGATGTGTCATGAACCATCAATGCTTGATTTTCCAACACCCCCCATCAGTGCATGTATCGGGAGATTCAAGAAGTGACATTATGTCATATGACACCCCCCATAGTTTCAACTTCCTGAATCCCAAGAATGGTACAAATATTGATAAATATATCTTCATCTAAAGGTTTGGTGAAGATATCAACAACCGGATCAACTTTTCTACAATATTAAAGAGAGGCAACCTTATGATGAACTAACTATCTCAAGTAGTGAGCATGGATCTCAACATGCATCATCTTACTTTAGGAAACACGATTGTCAGTAACCTGTATAACACTCTGGTTATCATGGTAGATTGTAGTCAAGGTATGAATAGGAAGGCCAAGTTCTCCCAAAAGTTGGTAGATCCATACTTCTTGAGTACCTACTCGAACAATGCCATGATGTTCAACTTCTATAGTCGAAAAAGAGACTAACTTATATGTTTCTTACATCACCACACCAACAATCCAGTGATAAAGTGAAACACATAGTCAGAAGTGGACTTCTGATCATGACCATTAGCAGCCTAGTCAGAGTCAGTGAAGTCAACCAATGAATGTGAACTTCAAAAATACTTGATACCAAAATGAGTGGTACCTTTGAGATAGAATACAACTAGTTTGAATTGTTTCCAATGGCTTTATTTAGGGTCCTGCAGAGATTGAGAAACCACACTAGAAACAAAGGAAAGGTTAGGTTGACTATAAGTAAGATAAATAATATTTTCGACTAGTTGTCAATAAAGTGGACCATCGGCTGTATGTGTTTGACAGGTTTTGGTAAGCTTTACATTAGATTGAAAAGGAGTAGCATATGACTTTAATCCAACCATATTAAAACTTGTCAACATATACATCACATATTTAGACTGGGAAATTAAAAATCCATCACATAGGGGTAATACTTGAAGACCCAAAAAATAATGTAGAGTACCAAGATATGTCATGTCAAAGAAGTCATCAAATTGTTTCTTCAATCTAAGGATGAGATCATTATTATTGCTAGTAATGAGTAAGTCATATACATATACATCAACAATCAAGGTGTATCCATTGGTATGGAGTAAATATAATATGTGATCATATTCACAAAATTTGAAACCAAGTCAAAGAAAGAAATTGTCGATCTTAGCATACCAAGCTTGGGGATCCTACTTCAAAACATAAAGAAAATTATTCAGTTGATAAACCAAGTTAGAATTTGTCACAAAACCAGGAGGCTATTCCATGAAATTTTGTTCAGATAGGTCTCCATGAAGAAAAAAAATCTTCACATCCATCTGATGGATTTTCCATCCAAAACAAGTAGAAAGGGAAATAATTATTTGAATAGATCTCATCTTTGCAACAAGGGAAAAGGTTTCTGTGTAGTCGATGCCTTCATGTTGAGAAAATCCTTTCATAACTAAGTGTTCCTTATGTTCCTCAACAACACCTTCAAGGGTAAATTTTCTCTTGTAGACCCATCAACACTTCACAATTTCATTTCCTTACAATTAAGGAACTAAGTCCCAAGTGTCATTCTTTGTCAAAGAATCATTTTTTTTCAACATAACCTACTCCCATTTAGGTCTTCCTTCAACATATGAGTAGGAAATAGTATGAAACATTTCAAGTACTTGAGTCATTAGAGAAATGTTGGCATGTTACTTCTAACTTCAAGTTTTTCGTCATGAGAAAACACGGGTGGCATCAACTCCAACATCTTCAGTTGTCTAGAATCCCAAATGGGTAGGAAAGAAATAGGTAAACGATGGTTCACTACAAAAAGTAGATCAAAATTCATAGGGTCTTCTGTCGATGGATTATTCAAAATAGAGGATGATGGACTAGTCAACTCAGAGTTTGACGATCTAGTTGAAATGAGATCAAAGTTTGATTATCCAACCAAAGGACTAAATTATGGAATAGGAGAACCAGTGTCGGTGACAAGATCAAAGGGATCATCCTACTGCAATCCATAGGAGGTGCTATCACATAAATTTTTCAAAAGGTTGCAAGATGACCAAGTCCTTTGTTGCACAGAAACATCCAAACGCAACATTCAAAGTAGCGCATTTCAGGATTAAAATACAAGCAACGAGGGATTTTATTTTTCCAGCGACAAAGATCCCAGGAGTAGTTCATATCAACGACTCGCGTGTATTCGTCATGTCAAAGTTACACGAGGTCTAGCGCCCGACAAAAGATCCTGAGTTAAATATCAAGTTTTGTGCATCCTTCTCCATCAGACGATCATGATTTACTTCGGGAATTCGGGCTTCAGAAGTTTCATCTTCTCCCCTATCACTTTCATCCAGAGTATTTTCTCCCGAAGTCAACCGATCGTTTCCGCATGTCCATACAAATATAATGGTGGTATTTTTCTTCGGGACTTCAATCTTTGGGATTTTTTGTACTTCCCCTCTCGATTTCCTTCAGAGTACTTTCCCCCAAAGTTGCAGATCAAGTGCCATGCATCCTCCGGAATAGACAGTCAATATTTACTTCAGGAGTTCGGGTTTTGGGAGTTTCAACTTCCCCACTCCTATTTTCCTCAGAATTAGTTTCTCCTGGAGTCCATAGCTCCCTGTCATGTTTTCTCCTTAGATTGATGGTCGTCATTCACTTCGGAGCTCCAAATTTACATGTAGACCGCCCCCAAGCTATGAAGTGCCAAATTACATGGAAGTCATCAATTCATACATCTATCTCTCTCATCAGTCATGAAAACTGGAATCTATTTGGCACTGACACATTTCACCTCTCTTTTCATGACACGTCAGCATAGTGATGTCACGCCACCACATCAAATCACCCTCCGAGAAGTGTTCTTGCTCAACGCCAAAATTAGCGCCATCTCCAAGCGTGGTTAGAATTATCCTAAAGTTGGTAGGCGGATAAAATTTAGCAGGGGCGCTAAATTGGCAGGGTTTCCTAGATCGCAGAACGTGACTAGATCAATGACCACGCTTCATTGTGGGGACACAACTTGATAGAGCGTTAAAATCCTTGAACGGTCCCGCAATCGAAATTGCGGTATCGTAAAATAGCTATGTGGCAGAAGGTGGTGAATTGAGGGCTCAAAAGTGGTGTGGTTCCAAACCACCTTCGACGACCATGCATTCACGTCATTATAAAATGAAAACTATGAGAGCATCACATGGCTGCCCCCTAGGCATTGATCCTCTTTGCGATCCCTGGAAAAAAAAATGAATAAAAAAGGAGTGGTGGTCGAAACCTCAACTCACTCCATAAATAGGAGGCATGTAGGGTCTAGACGTGGAGATAGAACGTTCTGTCCAAGGTACCCCTATGGACGGTTTTCCCTATAGGCACATTTTGATCTGAGCTCGTGTTTGACAGAAGGATACACATAGTCTCATAGAAGGATGCACAGACGTAAAGCCTTAAATGGGTTGTCCAGATCACATTCCTGGTAGTTGTGGATAGATCTGAGTATAAATAGATCAGTTAAGAATTTTTTTATGGTCATCAAATGGTTGAGCATGGCTCCCTATTTTGAAATATTTTGATAACAAAGTTTTTCTCTGGTTTTTTATAAGACTTGAGACTTTCTCATTAATAGAAGTCAGTTTCTTTCATCATCTTGTTTAACCTGTGTTGAAACACTCATGCATGGACGATCCAGACGAGGGTTGTACTTGTATTGTAATATAGGTTTGATTACAGTATTGTTGTGACCCGTTTCGGTCATTTTATTTGTTATCTTATTTCCCCTTATGCTGAAATTCTCGGGAATGGAGGATCCAATCGAGTTTTTTTAGTTGCATGGTAATGGAGGTTTGATTATTATTCATTTGTGATATATTTTAGTGTCTAAAACTTAAGTGCGAGAGTGCTCTTGTGCCTGATTTTTTCTTCACCAAGATGCTTGAAAGTTGGATGCCCATGGAAGACTTGTTCACCTTTCTCACTAAGTCTTCCCTCTGCTCACCTTTAACCTTAAACCATTGAATGAATTTAATGAGGATCTCATTTCCCTATGCATTTCCATTCCAGTTTCTTTGTTAAAAAAATATTTTACTGAGTTTTGTCCATTTGACCTCCATTCATAAAACTTACCTCCACCAAACATTCGGATGGGTACTAGACTTATCCTCCTACAATATTAGGGTGACTCACAATGCTAACATTCATGGTGTCGTTTCAGAGGAAAAAATTGAATACATTTCCCTGGGATTGAAAGACAAAGAAATTGTTATTCTGAAGGTGCATCCGAAATCAGTAACTTGAAGATTGCAACATGCACCTGGCGACTCCATTTTTTCATTTGTGGCTCCCAAAGGCAGACACACGATATCTACTCCACATCTACCTATGTAAAACACATGAAGCTGACCCAAATAATATTATCAAGAAAGGAAATCTTTCTCAAGAAGTCTTTTAGCTGTTGTTCCAGATTGAAAAGCTCCCTGAAAGAATGACATTGCAGAGATCCATTTTTAGATGGTGAACTAAAGTTGGACACATTATTCTGACTTCTCATCTTTCACCATGGCAACTCCACTAGTTTTAAATTGAAAATATTTTAGCTCAGAGGCATGCCTTCTGTGATTTTTCAAAAATAGTCGGTTTCCCTAATCCACTGCCTAATAGAGATGAATGGGAAAGTAGCCTTCCTAAATTTCAAGGAGAAGAGTGGGAGTTACCAGGTGAAGACTTGCTGGATTTTCATGATTTTATTCATTAATTTCATATCATGCATGAATATGTCCAGATAAATCTTTTCAGGTATTCATAAGAGTGGATTTCTCATGATTGGTGTAGATCTCTTCCAATTGCAAGTATCATCTCTTTGACAGGATTTCACGCAGCTTTTAATTCATTTTTCAAAGAGTATTTTCCAGTCGAACGTCTTTTTGAGGGATGTTGTGATGAGTTTTCTTTTTTCCATAAAGATTCTTCTAGTCATGAAAGCCATATTTGTGATGAAGAATTCAGTGAAGAAGAAAAAATTTATCATGAATATCAAGAGGTGTTGAATGATATTCATTATGTTAATAATAACACAGAAACATGTGGAATCATATTAGATGTATATGTTGTTTTAAATGTTCATGAAAATCAACATGTCTCTTTTGAATATTCTGATGATAAAGAGAAAGTGTATTCTGCAGTAGATATTTCTCTTGACTATGAAGCTAAGATAGATGATAAGCTAGTGACAAAAGCTAGGGAAGATTCCTCTATGTTTTTCCTAGATTTTCAAAATTGAAGGAAGATTTTGTTTCCTACTCTTATGAAGGAAATGTAGAGGATATTCCTGTCCTTGAAACATATTTTTATGGAATCCCTGCTTATGATTAATAAGTTGTTTCAAATACTGACAAAAAACAACTATGTTTTGATGAATATCCCAGTGAAGATGATGAAGAACGTAGCTTTTCATAGCTTCTTTGGAACCTTGTACCATGGTTCCTGTATATGATAATTATGAATCTGATCCTTGGGAGATCCATGAAGGAGAAAAGGAAGAGCTAAATGTGCAACTTATCTCATGTCCATCACTTGTAAATGAGAAAATATCACATGGGATTAGCCAGCCTGCATCCATCCTTTATCCACCTATACACTCTGAGAACATCAAACAATAGGTGAGCAATGATGAAATAAAGGAGGTAATTTCTTACCAATTGAGTGTCCCTTATTATAAATTTTATGACCCTGTGGGGTTGTATATGGAGTTGAGTTTTCCAAAAGAATTGGAGCCTGCAAAATTATTCATCTTATCATCATTTGGGGGTATTGTAAGTGATCCAAAACATGTTTTCTTTCTACTGTCATACTTCCCTTACCTTTTGTAGATCATTTGCAGTGAAGAGAAGAATTATATTACCAGACAGTTTGGGTGGCTATGGTGGAATTTTGCTTTCACCTAGCACATTGTAAAAAGTCAATTTGTCTAGGATTGTACATAAATAAGCTCCTTCTGGAGAATGTTTGTTTGTTTTCTTTTTTGTAAGTAGAGTAGTGTACATGTCAGCCTGTTTCCTTCAGTAAATGTATCTGATCTTGACTCCAGAACCCAACAGCTAAGGCACTGGAAGTGCTTGTTCTTGGAAGCTAATAGGGAGCATGCCATCCCTTGTGGAACCAATGTTATCACATAAATATTTCAAAGGGTCGTAGGATGACCGAGAACTTTGTTTCACAAAAACGTCCAAACGTAGCATTCAAAGCAGCCCATTTTGGGCTTAAAATACAAGCAGCAGGGAGGTTTATTTTTCCAATGACAAAGATCCTATGATAAGTTCAGATCAACAACTCACATGTATTTGACATGTCAAAGTTGTGAGAGGTCTAGCGCCAGACAAAAGACTCGGAGTTAAAGATCAGGCGTTGCACGTCCTTCTCCATCAAATGATCATGATTTACTTTGGGAATTCGATCTTCGGGAGTTTCAACTTCTCCCGTCTCACTTTCATCCATAGTGTTTTATCCCGAAGTCCACCGATCGTTGTCGCGTATCCATCCAAATATAATAGTGGTAGTTTTCTTGGAGACTTCGAGCTTCAAGAGTTTTGGGACTTCCCCCGGAGTTGTAGATCAAGCGCCATGCATTCTCCCAAACGGATGGTCAATATTTACTTTAGGAGTTCAGGCTTTGGGAGTTTCAACTTCCTCGCTCCCATTTTCCTCCGAGGTAGTTTCTCCCGTAGTCCACAAATCTATGTCGCGTGTCCTCCTCAGATTGACTATCATCGTTCACTTCGAAATTCCATATCTACATGTAGACCATCCCCAAGCTCTAAAGTGCCAAAGTACGTGGCAATTATCAGTTCAGACATGTGGTTCTCTCATTAGTCATGACACCTGGAATCCATATGGCACCGATGCATGTCACCTCTCTTTTCATGACACGTCCGCATAGTGACATCAGGCCACCACGTTAGATCATTCTCCAGGAAGTGTTCTTGTTCAACGTCAAAATTAGCACCATATCCAAGTGTGGTTAGAATGATCCTAAAGTTGGAAGGCGAATAAACTTTAGCGGGGGTGATAAATTGGCAAGGCTTCCCAGATCGTGGAATGTGACTAGATCAACCACCACGCTTGATTGTGGGGATGCAACTTTATCGAGCTTTAAAATCCTTAAGAAGTATTGCACTCGAAACCATGGTATATTAAAAGAGCTATGTGGAATAAGGTGGTGAATTAGAGGCTCAAAAGTGGTGTGGGTACAAACCTCCTTCGATAGCCCCACATTCACTTGCTTATAAAATGACAAATACCAAAGAAACATGTGGCCACCCCCTAGGGATTAAGCCTCATTGCGATCTCGAGAAAAAAAACAATTAATGAAAAAGGAGTTGATCCAGGTGGATATCGGTGGTCACCCACCTCTTCCGACTGGCTCAAAATAGTTTTCTGGAAATTTTGGTAATTTACTATTTTTAGCAGTTTTTCACTTCTAGAGTCGTTTTGAGGCCCTAAATTATGTTTTTGGGGAAAATAGGGATAAATATGTAATTTCATTAGATATTCCCTCCAAAATTAATCTCCTCGATGATACCTATCCAATGAGATATCATACGCCTAAAACGGAGATCGTATGCAAAAGTTACGACCCCGAGAAGTTGATGTATTAACTTACCCAAACGGGCCCCACAGGACTTTTGGCGCTGCATCTCCTAGGGTTAGGTTTATGGATGTCTAGGGTTTTTGGGATTCCTTTTTATTGTAAAAAATACTTCAGAGCCTCATTTTGATCTTCTTCTTTCGAATGAGTGCATTCGTCACATCTATTCTCAGATATAAGCCACCACCATTCCAACAAGCTTGTTTCCACTGCATTTTACAGTTTCAACTTATTTCCTTATTGAATAGAAAACCAATTTTACTATATCTATGTTATTTTGTATTAAGAACCTGTTAATAATATGTAGTCATTTCGTTCTGATCATAAAATATGGATCAATGGTATCAAAGTGGTCTTCTCCTTTTCATCTTAATGCATGTCCCCAACGAGGTTGGAGTACAAAAAGTTGAGTCTCGAGCTTGTTTCTCTTGAGGACAAAAGCTCTCGCATGCCCAAGATACCTCTCATGGCAAGAGAAAATAAAGATGATGGGACATGATATCCTTTCAAACTATTGATTGAGGAATCCCTCATGCAACAAAGGAACGAGATGATAGATAGTTTCACACAAATCCTTTGGAGACTACCAACAGGCAACACATCTTCTTCGAGCGGAGGAACCGCCCCCTTCAAGGTACAAATAAAGTTAGATATTACTATATTTGAAGGTCAGATAGACACAAATGTTGTAGACAAGTGGTTTAATCTACTAAAAAGGTATTTTTTTGTCCATAACTTTTCGAATAGAGAAAAGATTACTTTTGCGCTCTTCAAAGTTGTTCCCCGTGTCAAAGATTGGTGGGAAACTTTCTGTGAGAAAAAGGAAACAGAGAAACTCTCATTATTTATAGTCATGGACACCTGGGAATCATTCAGGGATGCTATTAAGGAACAATACTATCCTGTCGGAGGTTATGACAACTTGTACACCAAATAGACCACACTGCGACAAGAAAGAGACCAAGCAATGCTAAATTTCAAAAATATCTTCCATACCTTGCGCACCAAGCTAGGTATCAAATATTCATAGAAATATATAGTGCTCAAGTATTGTGTTTCTCTACATAGATACATCTAGACTGAAATGGAATTTCTGGACATCTCATCCTTGGGCATAGCCTGCTGATATGCCGTCAAAATCGAGAAGAATATCAAACAAAAGTCACAACAATTTGGGCCTGAGAACCCCTCACAACAAAAGCCAGGAAAGGGCTGAACCAACCCACAAAACAAAGGAAAAAGAAAATATGGACAGTATCAGGAAAACCAATCCAATCCGTAAGCCAAGAAGGACACCAGAAATACAAAGAAAGATATCGAGAAGTGGTGTGACTTCCATAAGATACCTTGGCATAACATTGTTGACTGCCACTCAAAGAATTCATTGGTGGCCGAAGTGAAAGCATATGAATCAGATGTGGGTTCTGAATCTGATCTAGAACTAGAAAGGGGAAGACAGATCATTGATGTGGAACCCAGTCCCACCGTTTCTACCACCAAGCTCCAGCCTGGTGAACCAGACGAGCCATAAGAAGGAGAGCGCCTCTTCCATTCACAGATGTGGGTAAAAGGCACCCCAATGCACTTCATCGTTGATAGAGGTAGCTAGAAGAACCTCATCTCAGCAGAGGTCGTCAAGTGACTGGCCCTACCAACAACACTGCACCCACAACCCTACACCATTGGATGGCTTCGCCAAGGAATCGATCTCCGCGTCAGCCAACAATGTCGACTGTCGTACGACATCAAGCCCTTCAAAGATGAGGTATTGTGTGATGTTTCTCCTCTTGAATTTTGTGATGTTCTTTTGAGACAACATTATTTATGGAAACATCATGATGTATATGAGTCTAGGCCTCGTAGTGTTATTATTTCTTTGAATAGGAAAATGTAAAGGATAAGCGAGGCAACCCACCTAGTGATATTTCCTTGATCTCTACTAAGCAATGCAGGAAGGTCATCTCTCAAATGGGGAATTTTTTCTTCTTCATGATTCGCTCTCAGAATAAGAAAAAGATCACAGCCACATCCAGGGTCTCTATGACCAACCTCTCCACACAATAGAAGAAAGTAGATAAGGTCATGGAAGAATACTTGGATATCTTCTCCTAACCCTAGGGGTACCTCTGCACTACCAGGTCAAGCACCCCATTGATCTGACCCTCGATGCACCGCTTCCCAATGGGGAAATCTATCATCTCTCTCTGTTAGAGAATGAGGAGATCAAGTGAGAGATCCAAGAACTACTCCACAAGGGGCACATCCATCCCAACTCATCACCTTGCAGGATCCCAATCGTGCTGGTACAGAAGAAAGATGGAACTTGGCGACTCTACATTGATTAACGGGCTCTAAATAAAATCACAGTCAGAAACTAGTACTCGATTCCCTGAATTGAAGACCTCCTTGATCAAATCACAGGGGCCAAATACTTCAGTAAGATTGATCTAAAGTCTAGCTACCACCAAGTCCCGATAGAATAGATAGATGTATGGAAGATCGCTTTCAAGTAAAAGGAAGGCCTTTTTGAATGGTTGGTCATTCCCTTTGGTTTGACAAATGCTCCAGCCACTTTCATGAGGATGATGGAAAATATCATGTGACCATTCACCAATAATTTTTTAGTGGTGTATCTGGATGAAATTCTCATTTACAACAAGACTTGGGCCAAACACTTGCATCATATTCAGTAGGTTCTGCACACCCTACGGCAGCACAAGTTATACACCAACTTGGAAAAATTCTCCTTCGGCATGGACAGGGTCCATTACCTAGGCTACATCATTGATCAACATGGTGTACATGTGGATCCAGCCAAGATCCAAGTCATCCATGACTATCCAACCCCAACCACACTCACTGAGTTTCAGAGCTTCTTGGGCCTTTCCAATTTCTACCGCAGGTTCGTGTTGGGATTCTCCCATATTGCATGGGCCCTCAGCTAAATAACTAGGGGTGGTGGTAAGGATAAATTTGTGTGGGGCCTGTCCCAACAACAAGCATTCAATGATTTGAAGCAGCGCTTGTGATCAACCCCAATGCTTTCACTACCATACCTGCAACAACCCTTTGAGATCGAGACAGATGCTTCAAACTATGTTGTGGGCGTCGTTCTCACTCTACACGGCCACCCCATGGCCTATCATAGTGAGACATTATTAGATGTTGTCCATAAGTGACCTACTTACACCAAAGAAATGTACTCCATTGTGAAAGAATGTCACCAATGGAGACATTACATTCTTGGGAAGGAGATAGTCATCCACACTAATAATAAGCCACTGCAGTTCATGCAGATACAAGGAAAATTGAAGAATGACCGCCATCAAAAGTGGTCCACATACTTGCAGCAATTCCACCTCAACATCAAGTATAAAATAGGAATCACCAATCACATCGTTGATTGACTCAACAGACCTCTAGTTGTGAAACTCACCATGGTGCTAGACTCTTGCAACCATGAGACCTCTGGATGGCCCCAACTCTATGAGCCAAACCCAGACTTCAACACCACCTACCAAATGTTGGGTGCAAACGAAGTTGTCGATAATTTCCATCTTCAGGATGGGTTGTTGTGTCGTCTAGACCATATATGTGTTCCATCAAGCGAATGAGTGAAGTTGATCTGGGAAGCCCACTACAGCTAGGTGGTAGGATACTTTTACGTCAAAAAGACAGTGGCGATGCTACAAAAACATTTCTACTGGCCAAAACTTTCACAGGAGGTCAGCAAGTATATCAGGTCCTGCACTATCTACGCTATTGCCAAACCGACTACTAAGAAACAAGGCCTGTACACCCCTCTTCCTACTCCTGACAGGACATGGGAATCCATATTAATGGACTACATGTCGAGCCTCCCATCTACCAAGTGGGGAAATGACTGTGTTTTTGTGGTTGTTGATCACTTTTCTAAGATGGTGATTCTTGTTGCCTGCAAAAAGAACATCACGGCAGAGGCCACTGCCAAGATCTTCTTTGAACGAGTCTGGGTACATTTTTTAATCCCACAAACCATTGTCTCAGATCGGGATAGTCTATTTCTCATCAAATTCTGGTTGAGCCTCTATTCACTGCTAGACACCAAACTCACCAAATCCACATCCTTCCACTCTTAAACAGATGGCCAAACCGAGGTCGTAAATCGAATGATTGTGAATATCCTTTGCATGTATAATTCAAATCACCCTAGCACATGGGATGAGAGCCTTCCCTATGTCCAACATAGCTACAACCAAGCCCTGCATAGCTCAATTGGCCACAACCCCTTTTAGGTGGGGTTGGGATTCCAACCATTGGGTACCATAGATGTTGCACTTCCCCTTGCAGTCACCTCGATCGACTCATCTCCTGATCCAACTGAAGTTAACGAAGCCACCCGATTCATTGAGAGGATCTAGAACATCCACCAACAGGTTCAGGATATCCTAAAGAAGTCCAATGACAAGTACAAGCAGTGCCATGATCAACATCGGGTGCCACATAAGTTTCAGGTGGGAAATAAAGTTTGGTTGCACTTGTAGAAAGAATGTCTTACAGGACCCCATCATAAGCTTTGCCCACTTAATTATGGGTTATACACCATCACCAAGGCCATGGGGGATAGTTATTTTGAGCTCAACATTCCTCCTTTCCTTGGCTTGCACCTAGTGTTCAACGTGGATCTCCTTCACCCTTATTTCCCACCATTATTAGACACCTCAGAAGTAGCAGAACAACTGAAACCAATAGAGATAAACCCTGACTATATATAACATGAATCCAATGATCATATTGTGGAAACATAGATCAAGGTCACTTGACAGCAATGGATCCATATTTATCGAGTCGTCAAAGCAAGGAAACTCCTGCACCAAGGCAACTGGCTCACCCGGGGCCAAATTTAGCAAAAAAATCCTCATCTAATGGGGGAACTCAATGCAATGGAGACCATTGATTCCTAAGGAGGTAGGATTGATCCAGGTGGGTATTGGTGGCTTCCCACCTTTTCCAAATGGCTCAAAATAGTTTTCTGGCAATTTTAGTAATTTACTATTTTTAGCAGTTTTTCACTTCCGGAGCTGTTTTAAGGCCCTAAACGATGTTTTTTGGGAAAACAGGGAGAAAAATGGAATTTCCTTCAATATTTCCTCCAAAATGAATCTCCTCGATGATACCTTTCCAATGGGCTATCATATGCCTAAAACGAAGATGGTATGCAAAAGTTATGACCCTAGGAAGTTGATGTACTAACTTACCCAAACGGGGCCCACATGACTTTTGGCACTTCATCTCCTAGGGTTTGGTTTTTGGATGTCTAGGTTTTTTGGCATTCATGTTTATTGTAAAAATTCCTTCATGGCCTCATTGTAATATTCTTCTTGCGAATGAGTGTATCCATCACATCTCTTCTCAGAGATAAGCTGCCACCATTCCAACAAGCTTGTTTCTACTGCATTTTATAGTTTCAACTTATTTCCTTATTGAATAGAAAACCAATTTTAATGTATCTCTGTTATTTTGTGTTAAGAACCTATTAATAATCTATAGTCATTTTGTTCTGCTCATAAAATCAGGATTAGGAGTGGTGGTTCAAAAATTGACTCACTCCATAAATAAAAGGCATGGACGGTCTGGCCATGTAGACAGAACTGTCAGCTCGAGGTACCCCTATGAATGGTTTTTCCTGCAGGCCCATGTTGATTTGAGCTTGTGTCTGATAGAAGGATACACACATAGTATGACAAAAGGATGCATAGACATAAATCCTTGAATGGGATGGCAAGATCACACTCCTGGTAGTTGTGGACTAATCTGAGCGTAAATAGATCAGTTCAATATTTTTTTATGATCATCAAATGGTTGAACATGGCTCCCTATTTTGTAATATTTTGATAACAAATATGTTCTTTGTTTTTGTATGAGACTTGAGACTTTCACATTAATAGAAGTTAGTTTCTTTCATCATCTTCTTTAACCTGTGCCAAAACACTCATACATGGAGGATCCATATGAGGATCATAGTCTTATTGTAATGTAGGTTTCCTTACAGTATTGTTGTGACCAATTTCAGTCAGTTTGTTTGTTATATTATTTCCCATTATGATGAAATGATCGGGCATGGAGGATCCAATCAAGTTGTTGTAGTTGCATGGTAATGGAGGGTTGATTATTATGCATATGTGATATATTTCAGTGTCTGAAACTTAAGTGCAAGAGTGCTCTTGTGCCAGAGTTTTTCTTCACCAAGCTGCTTGAAAGTCGGATGCCCATGGAAAACTTGTTCACCTTTCTCACTAAGTCTTCCCTCTTCTCACCTTTAAATTTAAACCACTGACTGAAGTTAATGAGGACCTCCTTTCCCTATGCATTTCCTGTCCTGTTTCTGTCTTAAAACATTTTTGTACTTTTTTTTTTCCATTTGACCTCCATTCATAAAACCTACCTCCACCAAACATTATGATGGGTATTGGTCTTATCCTCCTGTAATCTGAGGGTGACTCTCAGTGATAACAAGAGGCATTAAAAAATTTAATGCCAAAATCCTTCTCATCAAACCATACATTGCTTCTGATAATAATTTGTTGTTTGACAAGATCAAATAGTCAATAGGATTTCAACTCTTTAGAGTAGCCCATCATGATTGAAGCATGACCCTTTGTATCCAAATTCCTTCTATAATCATAAAAAATATGAGTTGATAAAACACATCCAAGAACATGGAGGTGACCAACTAAAGGCTTCTTTTCACACAATGGTTCGAATGGATTCATGGAAATAATAACTCTAGTCGAGATGAAATTGAGTAGATAGTTTCCACAATACACCACTTAATCCAAAAAGTGAGGCAGATCTTTATCCTGCAAATGAAATCTAGCCATTTAAATTAACATTTGATTCTTACGTTCTGTGATGCCATTATGTTGAGTTTTGTGAGGAACCAACTAGTGTCAGTCAATACCAGATTGAACCAGGTATTCTTCAACAGGTCAATTTACATACTCATGACCATTGTATGATATTGGGAACTTGATGGGTTTTCCACATTGATTTTTAGAAAAGGCTCTAAACTCCTTGAAATTTTTCAATACAAGGTTCTTTTTCTTCAAAAAATAAACCCATGTAAAGTGAGAGAAATCATCATTGAAAGTCAAAATATACATTGCACCTACTAGTGAATGTATATTGGTGCAACATACATGATTGTGAACAAGATCCATTGGGTTTTTTGCTCACCACACTTTGCTAGAGTCGAATGGTGCCTAATGATGTTTCCCAAGAACACATCCCTTATAAAATAATTTAGGGGTAAATGCCTTTGGTATACTAACAACCATGTTATGAGTTGTCGGTGCCTGTAGAATTCATAAATTGAGGTGTCTAATTCACTCATACCAAATTTGACTTCTCTCATCAGTCTCAGAAACAAGTGCAGTTGATTCAATGTTAGGTCGAGTTGTGTCACATAATTTGTACAAATTATCCGTTCGGTCGAGAATTATGCTGACAACAATCGACTTACCTTTCTTTAAATCAAGAACATCGAACTGATTTGGAAAAAATTTAACAATATTACATATCTGTGTTAACTAAGAAATATAAAACATATTTACAATGAGATTTATCATATGATAGACATCGAAAATATTCCCATGTCGATAGGTAACATCACCCTAACCAACAACATCTAGAGGAAAATCATCAACAACATAGATTTTCCTTTCTTTAGTTTCATCCAACCACATGAAAAATGAGGCATACTTAGCCATGTGATGAGTGCACCTAGAGTTGACTAACCATTCTTTCTATGTAGAATGAGACATCAAGGCTTGAGAAGTTTTGAATTGGAAGGTGAAATTGTTAGTATTTCAACGTACAATGGTGACATCTCCTTCATGGCATTTAACTTTCTCTTCTAAATTGTCTCTCTTCTTAAACCATAATTTCTCTATATGTCCAATATTTCCATAGTACTAACATGTATTATTCTTTTGACTTCATTGGGGTGCATATGCCTGTCCCTTAGGTTTCTATATGTACTATGCAGGCTTTTGAGTAGAGGAATCAAACCATACTCTATCATGGGATCCATCTTGCTCTTTCCCTTGATCAAGTGGGATTTATTTTTACCACCAAACTTGCCTTATTCAAGCAGTTTCTGCTGATCACTAATAAAAATACCACATAAAGCTTGAAAGGTATAATCCTTACCATATTCCTGGCATGCTCTCCATTTGGTGTGGAAATTTGACACAAACACACTAAACGATATTCTCAGGTTCATTAGGACCAACTCTCTCTCTCTCTCTTTCTCCTTCTTTATTTTTCCCTCTCTCCCTCCCTCGATCCATATCTCCCCTCCTATCTCCCCAACTCTCTCTCTCTCTCTCTCTCTCTCTCACCCCTTCTCTATCCCACCTTTTATCTCTCCCCCCACCTATCTCTCTCTCTACCCATATTCCCACTCCTCTATCTACCTCTCTCACCCCCTCCTATATTATATCTCTCCCACCTCCCTCTCTCTCCCTCCATCC
>ML809102.1:52400-65336 GCA_009831015.1 Picea engelmannii | reverse complement strand
CTACTTTGACCTTTTAGGGCTTCTAGATGACATATGAGGGTCCTCCAACTTCGTAAGGCCATAACTCTCAAACCGTGAGGAGTTATGTGATGTTCCACATACCACCAGAAATGGAATGACATGTAATATCCATATAGAATAGTGTTATCTGAAAATATATCAAAACTCATACTGTTATCCATCAAACAAACTTAGGCCCACTACCCAAACCTGGGTTCTCCAACTTCTCATGGCCATAACTCTCTAACCGTGAGGAGTTATGTGACATTCCACATACCACCAGAAATGGAATGACAAGCATTGTCCATCTAGGATAGTTTTGGTGACAAATTCACTGGCATTCATCTCATTATTCCATAAATAAGCATGGGTTCTCTGACGATACTTTTAGGATAACTCAATCCACAAAGTGTCTTCCTGTGAGGGTTTTCACCATAAGGGGACCACTTTGGAATTCATCCATTTTTACTTATTATCAACCATGATGAGAAAATAATGAGTCACATTTACATCAAACAATCTTGGGTCCATTACCCAACCTTTGTGCTATGGGGCTTTCTTCAAGGGTTGACATCAATGACAACCAACCTTAATCAACACTATGATGAGACTAAAATTGTATCTATGGGAATCAAAGGTATAACTTATGTTGCAAGTACTAGCTCTTCTAATTTAGATGTTCTAAATGATGAGTGTAAAATGAGTGAAATTTTCCACATAAGGGTCATAACAAATAATGTTAAAGTTGATACTCTCGTAAATAGTGGATCACAAACCACTATTTGGGACTTGAAACTAAGCCACATCCTAGACCATATCCATTGGGATGGATATGTGGTGATAATAATTTGCATGTAACCAAGCAATGTAAAATTAAGTTTTCAATCACTTGTAAGTTTGTTGATGAAGTAGAGCTTGATATAGTGTCACTGGATATATGTGGAATTTTCCTTGGAAGCCCATACCTTTATTATAGAAAAGCCATATTATATAGAGAGGAAAATAAATATTTCTTCAAGAAAGATGGGAAAGAGTACATTGTTCATGCTCATCGCATGAAAAGTGAGAAATATTTTGCAGCTACAGGGCAGTTAAAAAGAATGGTAAATGAAAGAAAGAGTTTAACACTTATGTCTATAACAAATCAGAAAGAAAGCGATGTTAAACATGAAATGGTTAGGTATGTTTCTAACTGTTGGTTGTGGAGCCTGATTATCTTCCTGATTTAGAGGTCTTTGTTTTCATCTGCGTTTATACCCCATGAAGACTTTAAACCCTAGAAGAATGTACACTCATCCACGTGGGGGAGTGCAGGGGGGGGTAAATGTATATTGTAATTTCATTGTAAATCTGGACCGTTCATTATAAGGTCATAGATTTGACGGTAGAAGTTCTGTTAGGGATTTTTTCCCTAGAAGACAACCCTATTTTATGAGGGAAATGTATTGCGGCTAGGTATTATGGTGAATATTTTATTCTGAGAAAGAGGAGACTATGAGAGAAAGAAGAGGAAGTTAAAGCAGGTGTGGTGTAGGTTGTATCCCTTCATTTAATGGATAATAATAAAGGAAGGACCTGAAAATTTCTCTAATGGATGTAACCCACACTAGGTGAAGCACGTATATCTGTGTCTCTATTGTATTGTGTATCTTCTGTGTTTTATTTCCGCATTTGTTTTATTTTAATTCTCCGCAATCCTATTTTTCTAACAAGTGGTATCAGAGGGAAAGGTAACTCGTAGGAAAAGAGGGTTCCTGGTTTGAGTGGGAGAAACGACGGAATATGGAAAGTTTAGGGTTGAGAAATTTAACAACCAAAACTACCAGTTATGGAAGATGTAGATGGAATATTATTTATATCAGAAGGATCTATTCCTACCATTGGGAGGAATAAAAAAGAAACCGACGGCTATGAAGGATGGAGAATGGGAGATTCTTAATAGAAAGGCTCTAGGAACGATACGAATAAGCCTAACAACATCGGTGGCTTTCAATATTTAGAAAGAAAAGATGACGGAGGATCTGATGGACGCATTGGATAAACTGTATAAAAAACCCTCGGTATCCAATAAGGTATTTCTAATGAAGAGATTATTTAATATGAATATGTGAGAAGGTGGGTCTGTTGCAGATCATTTAAATGAATTTAATATGGTTACTAATCAACTAAGTTCTGTAAAAGTGGACTTTGATGATGAGGTCAGGGATCTTCTAATCTTGTGCTCATCGCTAGAAAGTTGGAATGTCTTGGTCATGGCTCTAAGTAAATATGTCTTTGGTTCAAATACTTTAAAATTTGATGATGTTTTCGGTGTTATCCTTAGTGGGGAAATGCGACGAAAAATCACAGGTGAGACATTCAGTAATGCATTGAACATGGATAATAGGGGAAGACAAAAGGATAGAGGAAAGGGCCCATGGAACTGTGGGAATTCTAGGAAGGGAAGATAGAAATCTAGAATTGGAAAGATAGAGTGTTGGAATTGTGCGAAGAAAGGACATATGAGGAAAGACTACAGATCTCCAAAGAAACAAACTGATGGACAACAGGAGAAAAATTAGGATGAAAATGTAACAGGTGATGTGTTACAATATGCTTTGATTCTTTCTGTAGATAATATTTATGAGTCTTGGGTGGTAGATTTAGGGGCTTCATTTCATGCCACGCCCCATAGGAAACCTTTTCTAGATTATGTTCAAGGTGATTTTGGACAGGTTCATTTGGGTGATGATGCACCATGCAAAATTGTTGGAATGGGAAAGGTAAAAATAAAGCAAAGAAATGGAAACCAATGGTTGTTGAAAGAGGTAAGACATGTTCCAGATCTAAGTCAAAATCTAATTTCAATAGGACAGTTGGCAAGTGAAGGTTGTATATCCATATTTACAGATAAGGTGTGGAAGGTTATCAAAGGATCATTGGTGATAGCAAAAGGAGAGAAGGTAGGTACATTGTATTTATGTACTAGTAATACTAAATATTATATCTCTTTAGCTTCTACAAGAGGGGATACAACACTTTGGAATCATAAGCTTGGACACATGAGTGAGAAGGGGATGAAAATACTTCACAAAATAAATTTGTTTCCAAATCTTAAGAAAATTGATTTGGACTTCTGTGAGCATTCTCTTTATGGAAAACAAAAGAGAGTTAGATTTCTTAGAGTTGGAAAAGAAAAGAAGAGTGAAAGGTTAGATCTTGTGAATACATATGTATGGGGACCAACTCAGGTATCATCTCTTGGTGGCTCTCCTTATTATGTTACTTTTATTGATGATGCAACTAGAAAAACTTGGGTTTATTGTATTTGACAAAAATCTGATGTTTTTGATACTTTTAAGAAATGGAAAGATTTGGTTGGGAATGAGACAGGAAAAGGGTTGAAGTGTCTTAGATCAGATAATGGAGGTGAATATTACAGCAATGATTTTGATGATTATTTTTCACACCATGGGATTCATGGAGAGAATAAAGTTCCAAAAACACCATAAGAAAATGGTGTGTCATAAAGGATGAACAAGATAATCATGGAACGTGCAAGGAGTATGAGATTGCATGCTAGTTTTCCCTTATATTTCTGGGTAGATGTTGTATATATTGTTGTTTACTTAATAAACAAAGGACCTTCAAGCTCTTTGGATGGTAGAATTCTAGAGGAGGCATGGACAAGTAAAAAGGTAAACTATTCTTTTTTGAAGACTTTCAGTTGTGAAATATTTGTCCATGTTGATAAAGAAAATAGAACAAAGCTTGAAGAAAAATCCAAGAAGTGTACCTTTATTGGATATGGTGTTAATGATTTTGGTTATAGATTATGGGATTATGAAAATAACAAAATCATTAGGAGTAGAGATGTCATATTCAATAAGAAGGTCATGTACAAATATCATTTGCAGGGAAATAAACTGGAAAACGAAAAGCCAAAATACACAGTTCTTGATGAGATAACTGAAAAAGAAATTCCAAAGGAACAAGAAAATCAAAATGTACAAAAGCAGGAGAAAAAGGTACCTAAAAATCTTGAAAGTGTTGTTAGAATATCTACCAGGTTAAGTAGACCCCCTGAACGATACTCTCCTTCATTGTACTATTTATTGTTGACTGGTTATTGTGAACCATAATGTTATGAAGAGGCAATGCATGTAGACACCAAAAAGAAGTGGGAGAAAGGAATGAAAGATGAAATGGATTCCTTTGTAAATAACCAAACTTGGGACTTGGTTCAGTTGCTTGCAGAAAAATGAGCATTGCAGAATAAATGGGTTTACAAGTTGAAGGAATAAGATGGAGGAAAATGGCAGTACAAGGCTAGGCTTGTTGTAAAGGGGTTTGCAAAAAAGAAAGGTATATATTTTGATGAAATATTTTCTCCTGTTGTTAAAATGACTTTAATTAGGACTATTTTAAGTCTTTTGGTAGTAGAAGATTTGCATCTTGAACATTTAGATGTAAAAACAACTTTTCTCCATGGCGTTTTGGAGGAAGAGATTTATATGCAGCATCCACGGGGGTATGAGGTCAAAGGGAAGGAGAATTTGGTATGCATGTTGAAGAAGAGCTTGTATGGCCTAAAGAAAGCTCCAAGGCAGTGGTATTTGAAGTTTTAAAGGTTTATGATAGAATAGGGTTATAGTAGATGTCATTCTGATCACTGTGTTTATTTTAAAAGGCTAGAAAATGGAAGCTATATTATCTTGCTATTGTATGTAGATGACATGCTTGTTGCAGGGTCTAATATGTAGGATATAAATGTGCTCAAGAAATAATTAGATAATTCATTTGTGATGAAGGATTTCGGTGCTGCAAAGAAAATCCTTGGTATGAGAATAACAAGAGATAGGAAAAATCGTAAATTGACATTGTCTCAGGGTGAGTACATAGAGAAGGTGTTGGAGAGGTTTAGAATGCAAAATGAAAAACCAGTTAGTACACCTTTGGCCAGCCATTTCAAAATAACTAAGGAAATGTGTCCCAATACATAAGAGGAGATAGAATACATGTCCAGGGTCCCTTATTCATCCACAATTGGCAACTTGATGTATGTGATGGTTTGCACAAGACAGGATATTGCACATGCAGTGGAAGTTGTGAGAAGGTATATGAAAAATCCAGGTAAATAACATTGGGAGGTAGTAAAGTTTACTCTCGGGTATTTGAGAGGTACTTCTACTCATGCATTATGTTTTGGAGGTTCAGAAACTTTTCTACAGGGATATGTTGACTCAAATATGGAAGGTGATAAAGATAGCAGGAGGAGAACCATAGGGTATGGTTTTACTATAGGTGGGACAACAGTAAGTTGGATTTCGAAACTGCAAAAGGTTGTTGCACTTTCAACAACAAAAGCAGAGTATGTTGCTACTACAGAGGCTAGTAAAGAAATGATTTGGTTACAGAGGTCTATGGAGGAATTTGGAAAGAAGAAGGAGAATAGCAGGTTGTACTATGACAGTGAGAGTGTCATTTATCTTGCAAAGAACTCAACCTTCCATTTGAATGTTGAGATTTGGGTACCTTGGAAAGTGGTCCCCATGTGCTTATGAGTCTCTAAGCAAAAAGGGGGAATACTATTACCCTTGTACTTTACTTTATGATTCTAATTTCACTTTGACTTAGGCGTTTTAAGTCAAAAGTGAAATATGTCACTTAAGTCATAAAGTAACAATTAATTCACAATGTGGGTGAATTAATAGACATAAAACAACTAAGGAAAGTGGGTTTCCTTAGTGAAATTATTGGAGTTGATCTCACCCATTGATTAGACTTGGCTAGATCTAATCTAGGCCATTGATCTTTTAGGGTTGGCATGAGGAGGCTAAAGAGAGGGTAAAGATATATTTGATACTCATTCTTCACTTGAGAGTTTTGGATAAGAGAAGAGGGCGCATTTCTTGAGGAGAAGGAGGGCACACTTCATGAGGGTTTGAGAGAAACCCTTGAGAGATTGAGGAGAGGCTCTTGGTTTCTTGGATCTTGCATGGAGAGTATTTCCATGAGGTATTAGCCTTCACTTTTGAGAGGGAGCATGCATATGGAGGAGGGCGCATTTATTATCCATCATTTTCTCATCATGAGAGGACTTGTCAAATCAGGATGAGGTATGATGCATAGGGAGAGGAGACCTTGGGCGCTTGTTTCAGTGGAGAGAGACATTTAGTTTATGGCTCAATTTATTTCTGGTGATCATTTATGCTAGGAGGGGGGCACACATGTTGAGAGGACTGGCAACTACCTGGTAGCAGATCTTCTTGGAGGATTCGAGATTTGATAGTTTCAGTGAAGAGGCAGCATAGGAGAGGACATTCATGTGGAGGTATTTCTTCATTGGGTTCCAGATGAGCTAGGGCACTTCAGTTCAGTATAGAGGGAAACAAAGGGAGAGGGTGCACCACAGTTTGGGCACTTCTTTCTCTAGTTCTTGTGGAAAATCTCGTGAGGAGCTTGCTATGTATACAGGTTCCATTTTATTTCATTACTTGTTGTATCTCATGCGTTAATCATCATTATATATAGACAGATATCCCAAATTGATTTTCCTCGGGGAGGTATTATCCAGGGTCATGTTCACCAAAAATACCTGTGTACAAAAATGCATGTGTTAGTCTCTTAGATCTTCTTTATTTTAGCTATAAATATCTTTAGGTGTGTTGTACTTATTTTAGTATGCATGTGCTAGTTTCTGGTTACTAAAAATACATGCCAGAGCACCTAAAATTTGAAGTGAAACCATAACAAATCAGAAAGAAGTTCTTAGACTGTTGGCTATCCTAAAATAGCAACAAACACTTTACATAACAATTGAAACTTAGAGCCTAACTGTGGTCAAACACAGATCTAGTAGGCATGCTTGATAGGACCTGAAAATCTTCATGGTATCAGAGTTGAGGTGGCTGATTTTTGAGTAGTTTGGAAAACATATGTGTTGGCTGTCATATACATCTTATTGGCATATTTTTGAGGATAGCCATTGACTCATTCAGTGGTTGTTAGAGGAAATATTTTTGCAGAGGACAGTTGGGCAATTTTTGGCACTTATGGACAACCTCTTTTCACACCTGTGTGGACAGGTGTGAGGCTGTAGTTTTGATGACCTCTTTTCACACCTAGAGATTAGGAGTGAGGTCATTGATTCGCTTGCCTCTTTTCACACCTGTGTTGATAGGAGTGAGACAACGTTCCTTTGCATTGGGAGCATCAGAGTGAGAGTAGTTGGCAGACATGTCAGTATCTCAGATGCATGTAGAGGACAGGCTAGTCGGGGCTAGCAATTGGTCGCCTTGGAAGGCGAGGATGGTCTTTGTCATAGAGGAACTCGAGCTATGGGGCATAGTTGAGGCAGTTGTCCCTCCCATTCCTGTCACTGCTCCCGTCTTGGTAGCATAATTCAGGAGGAAGAACAACAAGGCAAAGAGGATCATATGTGATGCTGTGAGAGATCACATTATTCCCCACTTTACTGGGAAGACTTGTGCATACAATATGTGGGCATATTTGTGCAATTTGTACGAGATCTATGATGAGAACTGGAAGATAGTTATTCATGACCGACTCAGGGGCATTCACATGCTCGAGGATGAGACGGTTACTTCATTCCTTGGTAGATACACACAGATCAGAGATGAGTTGGTAGTCATCAGAGAGGTTGTGAACCCTAACTCTTTGGTGAGGCAAGCTATGAATAGCTTCACCAAACCATGGGGTCCATTTGTACGGGGCATTGTTACCAGGGAGGTTATTCCTACATGGGAGAGGATGTGGGATGACTTTGTCCAAGAGGAGATTAGGCTTGCAGCCGAGTCTTTTGGACAGCAGCAGCAACAGATAGTTTCTGGTGATGAGGACCTTGCTCTTTGGACAAAGGGAAAGAAGAAGACCGACCGTGGAGGTTAGCAGGGTCCCAAGCTTGGGGCCCCACCATAGGGAGGAGAGAGAAACAACAGCAGTGGGAAGAGGAGAGACATGAGCACATTGAGATTCTTTTCTTGTGGAGAGATGGGTCACTATGCAGGAAAATGTCCCAAGAATAAGAAGCAGCAAGATGGGTCAGCAGTGACAACAGAGGAGATATAGTTCAATGATCAGTTTTCCAGAGAGTGTGCATTCATTACTACTTGATCTAATATTACACCATCCAACATTAGATGGGGAGACAAAGTTGAGGAGGACCGACTAACTCACAACAGTGATTCAGAGGGAGATGATACTCGGTGTCCCTAGACATATTCAGAGTGGGTGACTGGTCCACCCAACATAGCTATAGTTTCAAAGAAGCTGAGTAGACAGATATTTGGTGCTACAGCTTCAGTGCATCAGAGGTTGATTAGGAGGAGCAGCAGGGAACCATAGAGGCTTGAGCCTCACATAGCTTCTGAGACAGGCAGATTAGGTTTTGGATCCACTTGAGGTGAAGGTGACTTGGTGAGAGGCCAAGTTGATGACTCTTGGTGAGAGACCAAGAGAGGGAGACTCTTGGTGAGATTCCAAGAGAGACTCTTGGTGAGAGGCCAAAAGTAGGAGGAAATCCTTGGTGGGAGACCAAGGTGGGTATCTTCGGTGTGATGTCGAGATCTAGGTGATCTTGGATATATGGAGAGACAGTGCCATTTATAGATCATGCAGATTGAGCAGATCTGTGACATATTCCACTTTCATCGATCAGGGTACAACCATACTCATCGAGCATATGCCAGGAGGCAACCATGTCCACTATAGGGATGAATTAGTGGTAACGAGCACTTTCCTCGGTAAGAGGGAGTGTTGAGATTTGGGTACCTTAGAAAGTGGTCCCCATGTGCTTATGAGTCTCTAAGCACAAAGGGGGAAGACTATTACCCTTGTACTTTACTTTATGATTCTAATTTCACTTTGAATTAGGAGTTTTAGGTCAAAAGTGAAATATGTCACTTAAGTCATAAAGTGACAATTAATTCACAATGTGGGTGAATTAATAGACATAAAGCAACTAAGGAAAGTGGTTTTCCTTATTGAGATTATTGGAGTTGATCTCACCCATTTATTAGACTTGGCTAGATATAATCTAGGCCATTGATATTTTAGGGTTGGCATGAGGAGGCTAAAGAGAGTGTAAAGATATTTTTGAGACTCATTCTTCACTTGAGATTTTTGGAGAAGAGAAGAGGGCGCACTTCATGAGGGTTTGAGAGAAACCTTTGAGAGCTTGAGGAGAGGCTCTTGGTTGCTTGGATATTGCATGGAGAGTATTTACATGGAGTCTTGGCCTTCACTTCTGAGAGGGAGCATGCATATGGAGGAGGAGTGCATATTGAGGAGGAGGGTGCATTTATTATCCATCATTTTCTCATCAAGAGAGGAGGACTTGTCAGATCAAGATGAGGTATGATGCATAGGGAGAGGAGATCTTGGGTTATTGTTTCTATGGAGAGAAACATTCAGTTTATGGCTCAGTTTATTTCTGGTGATCATTTCTGCTAGGAGGGGGGCACACATGTTGAGAGGACTGGAAGCTACCTGGTAGCAGATCTTTTTGGAGGATTCGATCTCTGACAGTTTCAGTGAAGAGGCAACACAGGAGAGGACATTCTTATGGAGGGATTTCTTCATTGGGTTCCAGATGAGCTAGGGCACTTCAATTAAGTACAAAGGGCACACCACAGTTTAGGAACTTCTTTATCTGGTTCTTATGGAAAGGCTCATGAGGAGCTTGCTATGTATACATGTTCCATTGTATTTCATTACTTGTTTTATATCTTTCTTTAATCATCATTATATATAGACAGATATCCCAAACTGGTTTTCCCTGAGGGGGTTTTATCTAGGGTCATGTTGACCAAAAATACCTGTGTACAAAAATGCATGTGTTAGTCTCTTAGATCTGCTTTATTTTAGCTGTAAATATCTTTAGGTGTGGTGTACTTATTTTAGTATGCATGTGCTAACTTCTGGTTACTAAAACTACATGCTAGAGCACCTAAAATTGGAAGTGCAACCGTAACAAATCAGCAAGAAGTTCTTGGACTGTTGCCTGTCCTAAAACAACAAAAAACACTTTACATAATAGTTGAAACTTAGAGCCTAACTTTGGTCAAAGACAGACTCAGTAGACATGCTTGATAGGACCTGAAAATCTTCATCGAATACTAAGAATATACAATTGAGGTACCATTTCATACGATCCATCTTGGAAGATGGACATTTGAAGTTGGAAAAGATACACACTAGCCAGAATCCTGCAGATATGTTAACAAAGAAGTAACTAGGGAAAAATTGAGTTCTTGATTAATTTCAGTTGGTCTTCAAGAATGAAGGTGAAGATGAGAAATTTTCCATGTCCAAGAAGGTTCATAGTCCAGAAGATATAATAGTGGTGGAGTTGTTGAGATCAGTCTCCAAGTGGGAGATTGTTGGTTGTGGATCCTGATTATCTTCCTGATTCAGAGGTATTTGTTTTCATCCGTGTTTATACCCCATGAAGACTTTACACCCCAGAAGAATGTACACTTATCCACGCGGGAGAGTGCAGGGGGGGTAAATGTATATTGTAATTTCATTGCAAATCTGGACAGTTCATTATAAGTTCGCAGATCTAACGGTAGAGGTTATGTTAGAGTTTTTTTACCTAGAAGGAAACCCTCTTTTATGAGGGAAATATATTGTGGCTAGGTATTATTGTGAATATTGTATTCTGAGAGAGAGGAGACTGTGAGAGAAAGAAGAGGAAGTTACAATGGGTGTGTTGTAGGTTGTATCCCTTCATTTGCTGGATAATAATAAAGGAAGGACCTGGCAATTTCTCTGGTGGACATAACCCACACTAAGTCAACCACATATATCTATGTCTTTATTGTATTTTGTATCTTCTGTGTTTTATTTCTGCATTTGTTTTATTTTATTGCTCCACGATCCTATTTTTCTAACACTAATAATCATGAAGCGTCATAAGAAGTACAACATGAGTTTCAACTGCATACTTTGGTTATTGTTCCTATTTATAATATGAAGCATGTTTTTTCATTCTCATTTGCATATTCAATATTTGTGTTTAGCTTTCTTATATTCAGTGGTGTATGGTTGGTAGATGCGACAAAGAATGCAAATGATTGTGCAATAGATGGGATGATTACTTTGATGAACAATGCTATCACATTTTTCATGTTTGTTGTGGTCAGTCAGGTGATTATTGTCCAAGAATAAAGTATGGATGATACAATACAAGTGGGGAGGTAGTACCGTCACTTCTTACCTATGTAAAACTAGGTGCAAAAGCTTCCAGTGGGGAGACTTGATCCAGGAGGATCTGAAATTCTCAAAAACAAAAGTTCTCCAATTCTCATGAAATCTACACCATCGCAAAGTGATCATTGCAATATTTCTATTGGTGTAAATGGATCAAAAAATAGAGTCTGTATGAAAAAGTTATCACAATATGAAGTTTGGGTCAAACGGGTAAAAATTCAACTGGTCAAAGGGTTACGTGGAACATTATGGGCATGACATGTGCCACAATCTACAAAGGAAAAGTGGCAGCTCCTGCAACCAACACATGGAATTTCATATCTCGACATTTGGTAGTTTCTGATTTTGACAAGTGGCAAGGGGTGATTGGTCCACATGGCATGGTTTTGGCCAACCATGGGCCAACACATGGCCCAATCACAGGGTGCCATATGTCACCCACGATGGGGCCTAAAAGGAAGAATGAAAAATAATGTACTCCATGGGAGTTGAACCCATGAATTATCAATATAACAAAGTCCTAGCACTAATGCACTAGCCACGAAAGCAAGCACTTCACTTTATAAAATTACAAACTTTTTAAAAATTAAACCTTAAGCACCTTTTCATGGTTAAGGGAGACACACCTTGTTGGGTGTTAGTTCATATGATAGGGGTTGTGACCAGGGGAGAACATGGGCATGGGGGATTAAATGGTCTATCACCATGCGACATGTCACCCATGCGACCACAAAAAGGGGCGCGCGCCCTAATTTTGGGGGCTTAACCATTATTTTCCAAATTAAGTGGGTTTTTACCTTATTTTAATGGATTTTTTGTTGATTTTTATGGATTTTTAGCCAAAAAGAGTTGATCTGGAGCCCAGGAAGAGGCCATATTGTTGGGAGAAGTTGGGAATTCAACCCCAACTCATTTTCTACATAAACCAGGCATGTGTGCAATCAATATACATTGATTTTGTTGCATGGATGTGGAGAGAAATCTTATAGAAGAGAAACCATTTTTGTCGATTCTCATGTTGTAAGAGGACTTTTTGAGCCTACTCAAGAGAGGATTTTGGTGAGGTATTTTGCATTTGATCATGGAAGTCATGTACAGAATATGCATAATCCTTTTGCAATAGATTATAATCAGCTTATTGATGTAATTGAGCATTTGTAGAAGAGAAATAAAGAGGTCACCACTGGTAGTGGGACCCAGAGACGTAGCCACACCTTGGTGAACTCCGTTTTCAAACTTATCGTGTCTCTATTTCTCTCTTGCTATGGTCCTTACTTCTTAAATTTCTGCACTTAATAATTTTTAATTCTGCATAATGACTATGAGTTTATGTGTTTCACATTCTTATTGATCTGGTGCATAAGATACATAAAATTAACTTGAAAAATTTGCCAGTAAAACCTCTCATTTTCAAATCACTCCCCCTACTCTCACCTTTCTTACCACTATTCTCTCTCTATATCTCTCTATCTATCTCTCTCCCCACCTCTCTCTCACTAAATACCTCTCTCCCTTCCCTCCCCCTCTCTCCCCTCCCCCTCTCACCCCCTATCACACTCTCTCTCCCTCTCTCCCTCCCTTTCCTTATTTCTTCCTTCCTCTCTTCGTCCCCCCTATATATCTAACATCTCCCTCTAGCCCACCTTTTATCTCTCCCACCACCTCTCTCTCTATATACCCCTCTACCCCCTCCTCTCTCTCTAACTTAGTCCCCCTCCCTAT
>ML809102.1:39829-52290 GCA_009831015.1 Picea engelmannii | reverse complement strand
CCCCTCTCTATATCTTTCCCTCCCTCTTTACCCCCCTCTTTCCACCTCTCTCCCTCTCCTTCTCTCTCCAACCTCCCCCTCTCTGTGGCTTCCTCCATATCCCTCTCTCCGTTTCCATGTCTCTATCTCTCCCTCATTCCCTATCTCCGTGCTCCCTCCCTCTCTCTCCCACCCTCCATCTCCTTCCCTCCTTCCATGTATTTGTTCTCCCTCCCTCCTTCTCTCTCCCACCATTTGAAATATAATAACCTTTATAACCTAAATATAAAAAATCAAACAATCTAACAAGTATGTAATTCCATTTAAAAGAAATCATTAAAAAAACATCCAAACATAACAAGCATTTACTTAGTCTTCAAAAGMTGAGGAATTAATTTAAGCAATAAATAATTAATTTTTTTATTCCATAGGGTTTTAATGTCCGCTRCCTATAAAAAGGCATATACCTGAGGTTTGTGATTCCTATGTTAAATTTTGGATGGTCACTAAAATACATATAAATTCTTACACATCTAATCCAATCATAACATAAAATATTTATCAAAAGGGTTGAGAGAATACACAACCTAAGTGGTTTGTGATTCCTATGTGAAATYTTGGATGGTCACTAAAATACATATAAATTMTTACACATATAATCCAATCATAACATAAAATATTTATCAAGAAGTTTGAGAGAATACACAACCTAAGATTCAAATTTTTCACATGCAAGTCTCATGGTCATTTTTGAATTGTGAGGCATGCCAAGTGGATGAATGCTTACATGTTACATGTATCAGATGTCACATTGTGTATCGGATCGCATATCCTATAACCAAAAGCCTTCTATATGTGTACTAAATAAATCATGATAGCAGGCCTATAACCAAAAGCCTGCTATATTATGAGGCATGCCATGTGGATGAATGCTTACTTGTTACATATATTAAATGAATGAATGCTTACTTGTTACATATATTAAATGGATGAATGCTTACTTGTTACTTATTAAATGGATGAATGCTTACTTGTTACATATATTAAATGCTTAATTGTGAGGCATGCCATGTGGATGAATGCTTACTTGTTACATATATTAAATGAATGCCACAATGTGTATAGAATCACATAGCTTATGGGTACTAAATAAATCATGATAGCAGGCCTATAACCAAAAGCCTGCTATATCATGTTTCCGCAATGGTTAGTCAAACCATGTGTATATTTCACCATAGCCCTGTTCTAAGTTTCAAAATAGATGCAGGGTTATACATAGGTCCTTCTTGAACTCTTTTCTATCTTAGTCCTTCTGATCTACAACCTTTCCATATTGGCATATGCGATACAACAATCCAATAATGCTGCGGGAATAGAGTCATGCTACATGAATATTTGAATCATTACAAGAAACCTAAATATGTTGCAAATAATAATTTTTGCATGAACTCATACAAGGGATGGAAATCATAGTCCTATTTCAATATAAAAACAATCTCTATTTAATATTTCTATTTAAAAAAGGAGGGAAATTATTTTACAAAGAGGGTGAGAGAAAATATTGAGTAACACTGTGGAAATCAATGTAAGAATGTTTATTATCTTAGATTTTTGAATAATAATAAAAAATAATAACACTGTGGAAATCAATGTAAGAATGTTTATTGTAGAGATAGACATATAAGGTATGAGATATTCTAAAACATAACTTTAATTACCAACAAAAATACTTAGACAACTTTGACTACCAACAAACTCTACAGTTCATTAAGAAAAACAAAAATCAAATACGGTGGGATGAGAAAAACAAATAAAAACTGTAAATACATTTGAGCAAGGTGTAATATAAATAGAGAAGAGAAAGGTTAAGAGTGATAACTTTTTCGACTTTCCTAGCCTACCTACTTATGGTATTTTCTGCAATACTTCTTTCTCTCATAATTCTCATGCATGACAGGGCGCATAGTTACAGGAAGAGAAAGGTTAAGAGTGATAACTTTTTCAACTTCCTCTTATTAATATTTCATTATTCTTTAAATTTTGTTTCTAATTTTCATTTTTTTTAATCATGCTTAATATATCCAAGTAAAATCAAAATATATTTTTAATAAACTATTACTAAAATCAAAATATATATTTAATAAACTATTACTATTTTTTAAAGGCTCGGGTCACTTTTCTATTTTTTTTAAGAGTTCTATATATTATCTTTGATGGAGAAACATTACAGTATCATGAGTGATATCAGGGATTCACTTGTACTAAATTTCTCCCAGGGGAAACCAATTCAGCCAAGCTCTATCTCTGTAAGAAGAATTAAAATTTAAACACCATTTTCTAAATCGCCCCATGGGGAAACCGATTCAACCAGATCCTCCATTAAAACTGTAAGACAAAAAAAGAATTGTCTAATGACGTACACAAAATTGATTGTATTTAACTTTGACGTTCTAAGATGGATCGTCCAAATAAATTGAACAATTCACAGAGTGAGACATGCATGATGACACCTGTGTGCTTGTCACGTCTTAAGTTATGTGTAGTTCAATCATGTCTATCTCTTCCTCGACAACTATCTGGATAGATGGAACAAAAATCGTCTCCAAAGTAGCTAGGGCATCGGTCGCCAGTCCTAGAGAATGCAATGAATGGAGCAGGGTCGCAAGTAGAGATTCAATTTTCTCTGCATGTTGGTCTAAATGCTCCAGCTAAAAGTAGAGGTCATCCACGTCCTATCTGACCACAAAGACCAAATCCTATAGTATCAACATCGAGTCTCTAAATACGACACAAGAAGCACAATCTGAGGTCAGAGTCTCTTCCAATTGAGTAGGGAGCTCCTCCAACTGAGCAAAGAACTCCTCCTGAGATGGAAAAGTGTCTGAGGGTGGAAAGGGAACGAAGGGTGGCGGCGAGGGGGCAAAGGGTGGTGAGCTTGTCGGGTGAACTAAGACTGGTTGTGAAGACGAGGTCATATCTTGGATTGGGCCAGGAGCATAGCCCTGACAATTCCCTTGGAGGTCAAACCACTTCACATGACATGCCCATTACAAGGAAAAAGGCATGAGACCACTATGGCATGGGGAGGATTGGGCGGAGGAAGGGGATGAGGAGATGGGAAATGGAGCAGGGATATGTGTATGTATGATGGAAATGGCCACTTTGTTTTGGAACCAGAGAGGTCCTCTCTTCATAAATGCAGAAGCATATCTTCATCTCAGCATGTGCCAACTATTTAGCACATCCACAAGCATTCAAGGAGGGGAGAGGCACCAACCCTCTAATTTTTCCCTCAAATTTAATATTTTAAATGTAATTAAAGTAATTAAATGTTGTAATGCTGAGAAGAGACAAGTTGAGCCTTTGTACAGGCTATAGATAAGGTTTCCTTAAATGACTGATAGGTTGATGGCTCTAGATCCGATTCAGACTAGATGGCCATTGAATGTAATTTAATGCAATTAATGAGAGTTAGGTGAGTTAGAGGGAGAGCTCGAGGAGCCCCTCTTTTGTAAAAATATCTTGTATCGAATTGATAATTCAAGTTAGGAGGATTAGAAGAGAGCTCAATAGAGGAGAGTAAGTGTTGACGACTCTGTTGCAGTCCAGCCTTGGTAAACATTGTATATAATCATTCTGATATTAATAAAAGAACATTTTTTTTGCATATGAATCTCTAGGTAATTGTCTGTGTGGTGAATGTTACTTTTTTGAATGTCTCTTAATGTTTTCTGATTTTAGATGCCATGGATGCATATATGTTTTCCTTTGCAGGAATCAGATAGAATTCTCTATCTATAGTTTTCTAAGTTGTTCTGGTTTCTTTAGGCTGTGCAAGGAGTGCACAACAGAATATTGGAAAATTTGTAGCCAACACAAGGAGTGTGCATATGAAATATTTCGAGTTAGAAACGAACGTGTCAGGTGGGCACACCAGAATAGTTTCACAACTCATAGAGGAGAATCAAGGTTGTTGAACACCTTGGATGAAAGACTTTGCAGAGAAGGCATAGAGATACAGAGTTGTTGAACACTCTGGGAGAAGAGGCTTTGGAAAGTATGCATTGAGTGGGCACAAGGACTCCACGAGAACTCTATTTCAAGTTTTCTATGAAGATTTCCAAGAGGGAACATCATAAGGTTAAGGCTTAGAGGAGAGTTGAGTGCAATTATGCATCGAGAACATAAGGAGTGCATGAACAAATTCTCAGAATTCAGGACTGAAGGAGTGAAGTGGTGCAAGGGATGCGTAAGGTCAACACCCTATTGAAGTGTTGGAAAAGGCTTTGAAGGAAAAGAACATGAGTTTCAGGAGGGCACAGGAAATTATTCGAAGGATTTAAGGGATGAAACCCTTAGATATTTGAGCAATATAAAGCTCGGGAGTAATAGTGCCATTGCACACAAAGTCTCTGCAAAGAGTGTAGAAGGTTGATAACAGTCCAAGTCTCAGAATGTGGGAGAAATGATAAGTGTGCAGAGAAATGCAAGTGCATGCTAGGACCCAAGCCCCTCAATTTCACAAGCTCGAGAGGGAGTGCATTTTTCCAAAACGTGAGCCGAGGCCCAACAGATGGGCTCTCAGAAAGGTCCAAAAGGTGAACCTATGAAAAATTTCAGAAGAAGTCCTTCACCAGAGAAGGAAGGAGAAGTGAACAGAAGGGAGAAGCTTCAAGAGTCATCAATTCTCAGTGGGAGAGAATATTTGGACCACCATATCAGAGTCTAGGAAGAGGAGGAGCATGCATAGTGGAGGATCATCAAAGGTAGGTGACGAACAAGCAAGATCTTTTCAAGACTTGGTAGGTGATCCGACAACCATCGGATCTGGGAGAGTTGTGTGGAGTATAATAGTGGAATTCCTTCAGACTTCGCACATTCGGGAGTATTGGAATGTAGAAGAGAGTGGACATGATGAAGTCCTGGAGCCCGAAGCAAGCAAGACCATCCCTTACAAAGGACATGAGTCAGAGGATTATCCTTTTTGGAATCTCTATAGTCCAGGGCAACAGAGAGGTAAAGCATTCAGGTACCCTAAAGTTGTAGGGACCCCAAAGAAATTTTCACCATCCATTATATAGGATTTGTGTCATTGGATCTAGGAATCCAAAGAAACCGAGGCATGGAGCGTGCAATATAGCCAAAGATCCAAACAACGGAGCTCATCATGGCCATCTAATTAAGTGGACAGGTGTTACCAGATTAAGATCTATGGGGGTCGAGCACTCTTGAGAGAAGTGTGTAGCATGGAGCGAGATTTCCCAGAGGCTCGAAGGTGGAACTAATCCAAGCCATACAAAGTAGTAGACACGTGGTGAGAGATCCCGTGATATGGAGGAAGACTGCTCCAGAGGAACTGGAGAGTGTGAGTGTGAAGGTACCCAGTGTTGGAACACATTTAAAATTATAACACTATCCTTTTACTCTATCTCAGAATTCAGTTTCCAAATGATAAATCGATTTCATTTTTTTTTATCCTTAAGGCGCACACGAGGTCCACCGTCGATTAAGTTCTCCTGTTGATCGAACGATTCCTTTTTTCCCTAATTTTTTGGAGCCACCTGATTATTAAGAGGTCAAGCCGCTAAACACTGCTTCAGAGTTTCATAATTCAGAGTTTCGTGCTTTAGGCGTTTCTCCATGTCGTAACTTCAAAGTTCTGATACCCGAAAAGTGTTCGAAAAATCCTAGTCACCATACACGTATACCTTTCCTAACATTTAACACATCACTATGGGTAGTGGCATGTCGAAAGTTTAATAAAGTTAATTTGCCAATGCATGAACCAATAAATGTCTAAAATATAAACCCCAATTTAAAGTTACTTAATAACATTGTGCATTTGGATTTCAGATATTTTCCATTCATGACACTCTAAATTTACGAAGTCCAAACTCCCGAAATACCTTAAACACTAAGCAGGGTTAATTAAATTTAAAGATAATTATCCAATGATTAACCGCTTTGTGATTTCGATTTTCAGGAATCCTATCTCGAGCTATTATCAAATATCCCAAAGTTTGAAAACCTAAAAATAATTAATTTAAATATGTTTAATTAATGGGTTAAATACGATTATATCGCAATTAATTTTTTGCTAAATCGCAGTTCGAGAGATTTCAAATCTCATTCATCCAATCTCTCGATTGAAAACCACCAAATATTAATGGAATTAATAACGGATCAAAGGAAATAATTTCAATATAGATTGTATATCACCGCATAGATCTCTTCTTTAAGATAAATGAATGCATCATCAGTAAAGTATTTGTCAATCAGTACACTTAAGATGAATAAGGATATCAAATTTTGAATTCTATTTGCATTCTCGCATAATAACAAGTTTCAACAAGCTAAGAAGTTTACGCGTTTCCCTGTAACAGGTGACACAGTCCTAAGCCTGTAATATCATGGCGCCGCGAAAAATGGCTAAAGTTGCTGGCGAAAGCATGAACCTGAACACAGACGTTCTCTCAGATACTTTAACAAGAGATATAGATACCGTGAAAACTTGGATGTAGGTGTTTGATATTCTGCAACATGAGTTGATAAACTGCCCAGAGGATTCAGGAGATGAGGCAACTGAAACCTATGAAACGAAGCTTAAGGATATAACTCAATCAGATCTACACAAAATAGTTTCACAACCGAGGCTCCTACCATACAATGACATGATAGGTTGGGCCCTAAAGAATGTTGACATTTCAACCAGGAGCATCTGCAATTCACAGAAAGTGGTTGTTGGTTCCTTTTGACCAGAGCATATACGGGTAATGTATAAATTATCCCCAAATTTTAAATACAGTTACAATGTCTCTTTACCAATCGAGTTTGACAATGAAGAGTGCACACAATATGGAAAACACTACCCGGACTTAATCAAGGACTGGTGGGGACACCCTGAGAAATTCAAAGCAAACACCCATGGAATATATGCCACAACAACATTAGACGCCCATATGATTTATGTGGCTATGATGTTGTGTATACTTTTGGGGAGGAAATACTCTACTCATTTCTTGTTGGCATGGTTACCAATCATGCATGAAGTAGTAGAGGGATATTCCTTCAATTGGGCGAAGATATTATCAGATAATTTGGCCAAGGAAATCATAGAGTATCATTTGTTGAAGGCCAAAGGGAAACTTGCTCCTTTATACATGTCGACATACGTTATGGATTCCATTTTCTTTATGATGCCTTTCCCTTTGATGAGCTGGAACTAGACCTCAACCAGCGTCGAGCCCATATATTTCTATCACTCCAAGTTGTGGGAGGAATAAGCCTGAGATTTATTTTATGAAAGTTGTCATTACATAGTGGTGTCGATGCATATCTCTCTCTACGGTAGCCCACCTCCCAGGATTTTAGACAAGATCATGGCTAACCTAGGGAAAGTAGTGGACTAGTATATTGAGGAACATTTTTCCTACATCAAGGTTTTTGGGTGTTCAGTTCCCCCCCATGCCTTACCAAAGTTTCATTCATATCGTCTGGTGTGCTGAGAGGTAGCGTATCAAACTGTAACAAAGGGAATTAGTAAAGAATTCAAAGAGGCCCAAAAACAAGTATGGCCAACCTTCCTGCTCCAGGTTGGTATGTTCTCATTGTTAGATTTCAGCCACTCGAAGGTAGAGGTTGCAACCCTAGAAGACATCAAGTTGGTGAATATTGAGTTCAAGAAGCACAATCCCCAGAAGTTCATGGAGACCCACCTGGATCAATATAATCTAAAGAAATATGTAGATGAAGTTTCTCCACAGGATGAAATATTTCAAGTCAGTTTGTATGAGGAAGTGTTGAGCAGAGTTTGAACTCTGGCTCCAGATCAAATAACCAATTTCTACAATTTCCAAAAACACAGAAGGAATAGTTTGCCTAAAGTCTTACAGGGAGAAAATCAAACACCTCCATCTACATAGGAAGTTGCAAATCAGGTTTTAGAAACAAGGGGTTCCAACAAACAAGATTCTTAAGGGAATCCAAATAAAACTGGAGTTTTAACACAGAAAGGGCATACTGCATTGTCAAATCCACCAGGCAATCAAGAAAAGGATCAATTTGAAGCTTTGATTAAAAAGGGACAGGATACATCACCATCCACACCAAACAAACCAGCTACCAACATAGAAAAGCAACAACCATCCACTAAGATAGGTAGTCCTATTATGTCATTGACACTTTTACAGTCAAGACAGGGAAATCCAAATGTTGAAGTAGTATTTATAGAAGACCTTACTCCAATTAAAGTTGAAGAAATGCCTCCTTCTAACTTATTTTTCAGCAAGAAGAGGAGGGTTATAGTTAAAAGAGAAATGCATTAGAAACATAGTGCAATAGTAAAAAGGTAGAGGATGTTGTATGATGGACATGCCCTCGATGATACAGATTTTTCTAGGGAAATGGAAGGCTCATTGGGTGCCTTTGCCATGACCAATCAATATTCAGTAGAAAATATAGCAGAGAAATTGAAACAAAGAGATAAGTTGGTAAGGAAGTTGCAAATCTAGATGAAGGCCATAGAACAAGAGGTAAGAGAACAGATGAATAAGGATTTTGAATAGCTCAGAGTCAGTGATGAACAACAGATTCAACAACTCAAAAATATCCTTGATGAACTGCATAAAAATTCACAGGCCAATAGAGAATTAGTCATTAAACATAAAGAATTGATCAAACAAATATAGACCAAAATAGACTTGGCTGAAAACACAAAAGTGGATATGGAAGCTTTCCAAGCTCAGGCACTAGAAGTACATGAAAAGATTGAATCAACCCAACTAGATATTTTTACAAAAGTAGAAGCCATTCAAAATTGTTATCATGTGGAAGACCTCTCTCTGAATAACATTTACATTAAGGAAAGAGAAGCCACTACAGCTCAAGCCAAGTTTCAGGAGGATCTTTTATTGAAACCAAAGGATGATGTACCAGAAACTCCATGATTATCCCTTTCTGAGCAAACCAGAGGCAATATAATCCTCAAGGCCTGGGAGACAAATCTGGCTGAAAGTAAAATATTAGGTAGAGAGGTAAATAAAGCTTGTGAAGAAGCATTGTCTTCACTAGACAAATGGCTACTTGATATTGAAGGAGATAACATCCTCGAGGCTCTGGGGCAGATTGATATAGCCAATAATCAACAAAATTCTAAGACAATCAAAGAAGAGGCATGAACAACTATCCAACAAATGAATCAATTCGAACTTACCCAAATAAACAAATGGATAGTAGATCCTAGTTTGCAACTACAAGCCACATATTTGGGGGAAAAGAAAATAAAGGAAGGATTTCCTCATATACACAAGAAACTGTACATTTTTGAAGAAAATGAAGCAAAAAAACCCTCTGGATTGGTAGTACAGTTAGTAAGAAGATGTTTCCAGTGTGTCTAATATGCGAAAGCTAACACATCTGGAAAAAAGTGAGACACCTTGTACCTACTACGTATAAAGGTCATGATTAAATCCCAGTTGTTTCCAAGATGAAGTATGAGGAGAAGAAACATCCATGCCAATAGGAGAAGAGACAGAGGAGATGCTAATGGAACCTTTTAGTTTTGTATATTGTAAAATTCATTATTTTAAACTATGAGAAGTCCAACTGTTAGGTTGAGACCATTTTGTATAAATACATAAATTAAAGACTTATTTTAGGATGCTTCTTGCCTATTGTAATAGACAAGACTCTCCTTATAGAGTATTAATACAAGTGGAGACAGAGATTACAAGTTTTGTTCAAATATGTGTTATGTGTCTATTTGTCTTCCATTGCTAATTTTCCTTATGTATTATTGAATAAATATTGATTCCAATTTAGCACTACAACTATTGAAATCTTATTGTATCAATAATTTATTGAGTAAGTATTTTTTCCTTTGTATTTACTGTGAGTAATACAAGACCTGCTTGTTGTGTGGATTGTTGTATTTTTATGCTTTATTCATGTTATACTAACCTACTTTCTTCTACTGCAACAAGGTGGGACTCTTCTGTAATTGATTCCTTTCTTTGTTTCACAATTTTGTAATTTTCCTTCACTTCATTTATTATTTCGATTTTGACTCAGATAGGAAATACAGCCTCTGTGTTGCTACACGGTTAATTTCAATAAGGAATTTTTATCATATAACTGAGATAAGAAAATATTTTTTAAAACACACTTTTAAACAACTTTCCTAATGCCTGAAATTATCCTTTGAGCCTTAAGTTTAATCTCAGGACCAACATATTTTTGACCACGCTGTTGGGGAATAGAGAAATGAAGTTATTTTTCCCTGGGAAAATGACAAGGTAACATTCTATCTTTGATAGTGAACAAAGATCGAATACTATAGTAAGGCTATTTTTATCTTTCACTTGGCGACTCCACCACAGATAAACTGGCATTCTATCGAAGGAATACCAGAAAAAACCCAAACGATCAGTAGACCACCCCTATGTTCGATCACAAAAGGTTGTTAAAAAGAAAAGGATACGTCAAGTCGACTACCGTGTCGGCAGGTAATAAGTACCAACCAAAATACACACAAATTAATACTAAGGTTCAGGTTGAATAATTAGCTCCCAAAAAGGATTTTAAGAAAACACCCTCTATCGAGGAAGTCATACCCGAAATAAATATTGAGATCAAATCTTCTAATAGTCCTAGTTTTCATAAAAAGGAAATCTCTCCTATATCCATTGTTGTTAATTTGGGTTCTACCCCATCCTCACTAGAAGTAAAGGTTTCAGTGTTCCAAAATCCCGAAGAACATACTCTACACCCCGATTCGTCTCCTGTTGACTCCTCTATTTACAAATCTTGTAAGTTCGAGGAATCAAACCCGCGTTTTCCTTTCCCTCCTCCTCTAGACTTTGTATCATCTGATGATCGTCTTCCATATTTCCCTTCACCTCATCCTGAGAAAATCGAAAGGTCACCACTTCGGTTGATAGAAATTTTTGAAAACCCTATTTTTGACTACCCAAGCTCATCCCCCATATTTTCAATGGTCGTTGTTGGAGGTGGCCAAGGAGGTGGTGCTGCCAGAGGAGGTGGTGTTGGAGGTGGGGGTGGCCATGTACCACCTCCACCCCCTAGGATTTTCACTAAAGTAGCTGCTAGATATGCTCTTTTAGTCCTTCCTCCCGTCCTTCATGACCTACCTAAAAATGACATGAAGAATTTACCAAAGTTTATAGGGGAAGGAGATTTAACGGCTACAGATCACATAATGTTTTTCGATCAATTCACTGATATATCCTCAGTATTAAACATGAATATGTATATTCAAGTCTCCTAGTGCAATATTTTGAGGGGAAAGTAAGAATCTGGTTTCGAGGACTCCCCGTAGGATCCCTAAGGTCTTATGACAAGTTAGAAAATGCTTTTTTAAGACAATGGGGAGAAAAGAAAGACCACTTGTACTATCTGATAGAATTTGGGGTTCTGAGGAAAAAGAGTTCAGAGTCGGTCCTAGAATTCACCCAGAGGTTTAACAAAATTTATCATACAATCCTAGCAGAAGTTAAACCCTCTCAACTCACAGCTAAAGTCAATTTTGTAGGGGCTTTTGAGCCCGAATTTGCCATACTTTTAAGGGAAAGAAGATATGCCACCCTCACGGGAATGCAAGAGGATGCCATAGAAATCGAGTCAAACATGATGGCATCGGGTAAAATAAAATCCAAGGTTGATATAGGAACTAAGGAACATAGATGCTTTAGAGAACAGGCAGGATCATCCGGATGTGGAAAATTTGCGAAAGAAAAAATAGACGATATGGCTAAAATAATTAAAGATTTTTCAAATAAAATATCTAGAATGGAGCTAGACTAAGCCAAACCTGATCCTTTTTCCATAAAGGATTTCAGGAGAAATCCCAATTCTCAGACACATCAGAAACAAATAAAGAACGAAGATAAAAAAATCCAGGATCCGTTTAAGTCAGAAAAATTTATAGGAGATGATATACACGATTACAAAGGGTTAAAAGAGAATGTTAACAACCTTGGTGATGAAGACCAGGAACTTCACCTAACTAGACAGGATTATGAAAAATCTCTAGAACAAGAGCCCCTGTCTAGTAATGAGGAAAGAATAAACAACCTCAAAGAGTCTTCCTATCAAGGAATCGTTGATTCCATAATGGTCGAGCTTCAATAGTAGTATAATTTGAGGCCCAGAGAAATGAGTACCACGAGTGCTCCACTAAAAATATCCTATTAAGAAACAAAGAAAATGAGGTAGTTGTAACTAAACAAATAGTCGAAAAACAAGCTGCCCAAGATCAAAAATTTGAAACCAAAGCAACACAAGCTAAGAAAACAAAAAATATAGAAACACCAACTTCAACTAGGGAATGTGAAAAAACAGCTGGAGTTTTTAGTTTATAAAAAAAAAGAAAAAAACCAAAATCCCCATGCTCCTAGTCGAGCTTGCTAAGAATCCGATTTATAAAAAAATATTGCTAAAATGATTAATTTATTAGATGCAAAATG
>ML809102.1:17874-34020 GCA_009831015.1 Picea engelmannii | reverse complement strand
GCACATTGAAAATACTAAGGATCATGTAGCTCCTTTCTATATCACATTAACTGTGCATGATAATTTAATTCATAATTGCATGTTATATTATGGGGCCTCAGACAACTTAATGCCTAAAGTTATCATGGAAAAGTTGGGCCTTGAATTCACCAGACCTTATCATGATTTATATTCTTTTGATTCTAGAAAGGTTAAGTGTCTAGGCATGATCAAGGATCTAGTAGTGAATCTTGCACATATTCCTGTAAACAGAATCCTTATGTATGTAGTTGTTACTAACATACCTGCCAAGTATGGCATGCTTTTATCAAGGTCATGGGGTGAAAAACTTGGGGGATCACTTCAACTAGACATGACATACACGACTATCCTTATTTTTGGTGGACAATTTACTCGATTGTACAAAGAGACTAGACTGGCATATACTGTAAGTGACCCTCAAAACCCAAATAATTATCCAATCTATGTCGTTGATCAATATCTAGGGACCTATATTTTATCTTTAGATGATGATTTTGATGACTGAATAGAAGAAGAAAATAGAAAAAATAGAAAAATCACAGAAAAATGTAAATACTCGAGAGGGAGTTTGGAAAATGTTTTTCGATGGCGCTTCATCCTATGAAGGGGAAAGAGCAAAGGTGTTGTTTTTTTCACCTAGAAAGGAATATGTTATTCCCTTTTCATACAGACTACAGTGGGAAATTGATTATACCAATAATGTTTGTGAATACGAGGCTCTGGTTTTAGGATTGGAGGTTGCTAGGAAACTAAAAATTGAAAATCTAATAGGTTATGGTGATGCAAAACTTATCATAATAAAATAAAGAAGTAGTATCGGGCTAAAAATATGATATTAAGGTCATATGGGAATTGTGCCTGGGATCTGATCGAAAAATAATTCTCGTCTTTCAACATTCATCACATCCCAAGAATGGAAAATAAACAGGTAGATTCCTTAGCCAAATCAACTGCAACGTTTATGCATCCTATTGTCCTAAATATGAAGTATCATATAGAAATGAGACGCATACCATCAATCCCAAATAATGTGCAACATTGGCAGGGTTTTGAAGATGATGAGCAGATTAAGCAATTTCTAGAGATGGTTGATGAATTCTCTGAGACTCATATAGACTAAGAGAACCAAAACGATCCTATTTTGATCATGCAAGAAGATGAGGATCCTGAAAAGTTCCAATATAAGATCATGAATCATCAAATCCTGGTACTTAAGAATAATCAGATCCCCAGAGGTATGATACCATTAGAAAGATTGTTTGAAAAAGATGATATACCCTTGAAATCTACCCTATGACCCCAGCCCGAGGAAGTTGAAGACTGTGACATAGGAACTAAAGAAGAACCTAAAATAGTCAAGTTATCTAAATACCTTCCAGCCCAGGTAAAAATTAAGTATGGCAAATTTCTTAAAAGATATAAAGATGTCTTTGCCTGGTCATATGATGATTTAAAGACTTATGATACCTCTGTGATAGAACATAAGATTCCTTTAAAGCATGGTATCGAACCTTTTAGACAAAATTTGAGACAGATAAACCCTATTCTCTTACATGTAATATAAAGAGAGGTCAAGAATCTTCTTGATGAAAAGATTATTGTTTCGCTTAGATATTTTGAATGGGTAGAAAATCTGGTACCCGCCAGGAAGAAAAATGGAGAAATCAGGCTTTGTGTGGACTTTAGAAATTTAAATCGGTCATCAGTAAAGGATAACTAACCACTTCCAAAAATGGATCATGTCCTGGAAAAAGTAGTGGGAGCTAACAAAATGTCAATGATCGATGGATTCTCAGGTTATAACCAGTTTGTCATCCACGAAGATGATAAAGAAAAAATTGCATTCATTACTCCATGGGGAACTTTCATGTATGATAAAATGTCGTTTGGTTTAATGAATGCACGAGCCAACTTCCAAAGAGCAATGGATAGAGCGTTCATCGGTGAGAGAAATAATTTTTTCATTATTTACTTAGATGATCTAACAGTCTTCTCGAATTCTAATGCAGGACATCTGGTCCATCTCAAACAAACCTTTAAGAAATGTAGAAAATTTGGTTTGTCTCTTAACCCTAAAAAATCCCATTTTTCTATGCAAGAAGGAAAAATTATGGGTCATATAGTTTTGAAAGATGGAATTAAGGTCTATTCCAAGTGAATCGAGGCTATTGATACAATAAACATTCCTAGAAATAAAAAACAAATCCAGTATTTTTTAGGGAAAATAATTTTTTTAAGAAGATTTATCCCTAACTTTGCTAAAATTGTCAAATTGATCACAGATATGATGAAGAAAGACAATGAAATCAAATGGACTGTCGAATCTAAAGCGTTGTTCAAACAATTTAAAAAATCTATAAGCGAAGCTCTAGTATTGGCTAGTCCTAACTATAGTAAAGAATTCCAGATCTTCTCTTTCACATATGAACATACTATCGTAGTTGTACTCCTACAAAAGAACAAAGAATGTTTCGAATAGCCGATCACTTTTTTTAGCAAAAGTCCCAGAGACGCCAAAACTAGATACAAAATACTGGAAAAAAAGGCCTACGCGATGGTGAAAGATTTCAAAGATTTCAAAACATATGCACAGGACTCCAGAATAATCACCTATGTGCCAACAAGCTCTGTCAAAGATATATTGGTACAGCCAGAAAGTGATGGTAGGAGAGGTCGGTGGTTAGCCAAAATTAAAGAGTTTGATCTATAGGTTAAACTGACTAAGTTGGTTAAAGTTCAGGGCCTGGAAAAATTATTAGTAGAGTCAAATTTCAGAGCACTTGGGATAAACCACCTGGAATCACATGGATCTATTCCAGACATGGGAGAAATTGATCATCAAAACCCCATAGTTCGTATTGAATATAAATTTTCTTTCTCTGAAAGGTACCACAATATCGTTGCATATCTCCTCACTCTTCAGTGCTCGAGCAATATGACTCCATCAAAGGCGAGAACGCTAAAAATACATGTAGTTAAGTATTGTATTATTGAAGGACAATTGTACTAGAAAGACCCCCTAGGTTTCTTTCTATGTTTCCTAACCGAACCCGAAACAGAGGATGTCATAAATGAATTTCACAAGGGAGTGTGTGGAGGACATCATGCCTAGAGGGCCATGGCCTACAAGATCCTAACAGCTGGAAATTGTTGGCCAAATCTATTTATTGAGGTGAATGCCAAAGTTAGAGCCTACAACCCTTGACAGTTTTTCTCTGGAAAGAAAAAACTCCCTGCACTACCTTTGGTCCCAATCAAGACAGAGGCTCCTTTCCAACAATGGGGCCTAGATTTCATCGGAGAAATCCACCCACAGTTAAGCACCCAACATAAATGGATTCTTACTGTTATCGATTATTTCACAAAATGGGTGGAAGCCATTCCAACTCGGAATGCCATAGATTCGGTGGTTATAAACCTTTTGGAGGAAAACATCCTATCCAGATTTGCATGTCTCCAGAAAATAGTTACAAATAATGCACAAGCATTTAAATCTATGGCAAAGATAAGTTTTGGTCAAAAGTAAAACATTGTTCTAGGGCATTCTACAACTTATTATCCTCAGGGAAATGGGTTGGTTGAATTGTCCAACAAAATTTTGATGAATATAATCAAGAAAGTATTAACGAAAAATAGAAAGGCTTGGCATGTCCACCTAAAGTACACCTTATGGGAAAACTAGATTGGCACTAAGAAATCAATAGGCATGTACCCTTTCCAAATGGTCTATGGCATCGATGTTGTTCTCCCTATTAATCTATCTCTTCCAGTAATGAAGTTGTGGCAAGACGCAAACGAAGAACCGAATGATGTGACAAGGATGATAAATCAAATAATTGAGGTCCTATAGAACAGGGCCGAAGTCAGTGATAGACTTAAAAAATATCAAGATAATATGAAAGCCCTTTTCGAAAAAAAGGCGAAATACAAGGAATTTCTTCCTGGTGATTTAGTTTTTAAATGGGATTTGAGGAAAGAAGATGTTGGTAAACATGGAAAGTTTGATCATCTCTAGTTTGGACCATTCAGAATTGCATCTATGGAGGGGAAGAATTCTTTCCTACTGGAGAATCTAGACGTTATGCCCCTATCAATGGGTGTTATCTAAAACATTTCATGCAATAAACATGTTCCACCGTACCATTGTATATACCTGTTTGGTTTTTTTTTGTTTCCGCATTTTTTTTCTTTCCGTAGGTTATCTAAATTTTACTTTTAAATAAAACTAGTTTTATTTATTGTTCAAAAAAAATGTTTGTAATGTATATCATTTCTATGTTGAAGAACTCTCTGATTATTTCCTCTTTGAAGAATTTTATTATCAGATGGAAAATAAGGAGGTATTGGAAATACAATGCTCGATTTTCATAATTTTTTTTTTCTCTCGAAAYAGGTGATGAATTAAAAATTGTTTGGTTGAAAATACAAATGAAATTCAAGGTATGAACTTCTATGTTTATTCTTCGGACCAAAACACTAATATATATATATATATATATATATATATATATATATATATATATATATATATATTTCTTATAAATTATTAATAATGTTGTATTCATGTGAAAAATGATCACCCGATCAAAGAATAGAAAGATATAAGTTTCTAAGATTTCTGAATCAAAATAAAATAAGAATAAAGAAACTTGATAATCAAGAAGTAAGATTATGTGGAAATGAGATCCCTTTCAAAACCTTTGAATTTTTCATTCTATTTCCATCTAGCATATCTGAAATTTTTTACTCACTACCCGACCTTAAATATTCACATAAAGAAAGATTTTTTCCTTACCTCTGAAAACTTAAAGAACATATCTTCAAAAACAAATTTAGGCGAAAATCCTTATATTCCTCTGATTTTAACTGAGATAAAGTATGTCTAGGCTAATCCTAGTAACTTTAACTCTTCTAACAAATTTTAACTGATTAATTTGCTCAAGGAAAATCCCTGGAAATAAAATATTCCCCATAAGATCTTCCCTATAGGAAAAGATGTACTGAAGATCGAGAGAGAGATAGCTCAGAGTACAATACAAAATAATTGACAAACCTTCATCATTAAATCTTATGTAGATATCATCCCTCTATGATTAATACAATTGATTTCCCCCACTTCAAAATTATAACAAAATCTAAGACATATGGTGAAAGGAAATTCATAAAATCAATTGCCCCCATCTAGTCCTAGACAAATGGTGAAAGGAAATTCATAAAATCGATTGTCCCCATTTTGTATGAAAGAGATGATGAAAGGAAATTCATAAAATTATTTCCCTCATCTCAAATAAAATGCAAAAATTCTATTTGAAGTGGTGAAAGGAAATTCAATGGGAGGTGTAGATAACTTCATCGGGGTACCGAACAAGCTCGCTGGCAGTGAAGCAATATCTATGATATATGTAAGGTTCTTAACACGTACAAACATACTCTGAAAGCTAGTTCTCCCTCTGATAATATTTACATTCTGAACCAATGAGGGATTTCCTACAGAAATTATTAAAGTTACAATGTCTTGATGCAAACAAAATCAACCAAAGTCTAATACTTCAGTTAAAGTTGTTTTGATTATCTTAAACAAATCCAAACTCAGTTTAGTAAAAAATGGAATTATCAATGGCCTAAACTCATGATCGGTGAATGACTGTGTTTTTGAAAGTTTTCAGAGACACGGCTGAAGTCTAATTTATTTCTGTATGATTTTTCAAAAAGGTGTTTCCCGAAAACCCGGTGATGAATCCATTTACCCAATAAAATCACTTGGTATACTATTCTTCCATGCCTCGCAGGGAGACATGATCCCCAAATGGAGCTTATGTTGGAACACACTTAAAATTATAATCTTGGAGCTTTAACCTATCCTTTTACTCTATCTCAAAAGTCAGTTTCCAAATGATAAATCAATTTAATTTTTTTTAGCCTTAAGGCACACATGAGGTCCACCATTGATTAAGTTATCCTACTGATTGAATGATTCCTTTTTCCCTGAGTTTTTGGAGCCACCTGATTATTAAGAGGTCAAGTTGCTAGAGACTACTTCAGAGTTTCATACTTCATATTTTCGTGCTTCAAGTGTTTCGCCATGTCGCAACTTCAAAGGCCCAATACTTGAAAAGTGTTCGAAAAATCCTAGTCACCATACACGTATACCTTCCTAAGATTCAACAAATCACTATGGGTAGTGGCCTATTGAAAGTTCAATAAAGTTAATTTGCCAATGCATGAACCAATAAATGCCTAAAAGCTAAACCCCAATTAATAAAGCTAAAACCCAATTTAAAGTTAATTAATAACTTCGCGCATTTGGAGTTCGGATATTCTCCATTCATCACACTCTAAATTCACGAAGTCCGAACTCTCAAAATACCTTAAACACTAAGCAGGGTTAATTAAAGTTAAAGATAATTATCCAATGATTAACTGCTTCGTGATTTCGAATTTTGGGAATCCTATATCAAGCTATTATCAAATATCTTGAAGTCCAAAAACCCAAAAATACTTAAAGTTAAATACGATTAATTAATGGGTTAAATACGATTATCTCGCAATTACTTTTTCACTAAATTGAAGTTTGGGAGATTTCAAATCTTATTCATCCAAGATCCCAATTGCGAACCACCAAATATTAATGGAATTAATAATGTATCAAAGGCAATAATTTCAATATAGATTCTATATCACCGCATAGATCTTTTCATTAAGATAAATGAATGCGTCGTCAATAAAGTATTCACCAATCAATACACTTAAGACAAATAAGGATATCGGATTTTGAATTCTATTTGAATTCTCGCAGAACAACAAGTTTCAGCAAGCTAAGAAGTTTATGTGTTTCCCTATAATAGGTGACACAGTCCTGAGTTTGTAATATCATGGCTCCGATAAAAATGGATAAAGCATTTGGTGAAAGCGTGAACCTGAACACAGACATTCTCTCGGACACTATACCAAGAGCTATAGATACTATGAAAACATGGACGCAGGTGTTTGATATTCTGCAACACGAGTTGATAAACTTCCCAGAGGATTTAGGAGATGAGGTGACCAAAACCCATGAAACGAAGCTCAAGGATATAGCTCAATCAGAGCTACACAAAATAGTCGCGTGACCGAGGCTCCTTCCATACAATGACATGATAGGATGGGCCCTAGAGAACATTGACATTGCAAATAGGAGCATATGCAATTTACATAAAGTGGTTGTTGGTTCCTTTCGAGCAGAGCATATATGGGTAATGTATAAAAAATACCCAGACTTAATCAAGGACTAGTGGGGACACCCTGAGAAATTTAGAACAAACACTCGTGGAATATATGCCACAACAACATTAGAAGCCCATATGATTTGTGTGGCTATGATGTTGTGTATAATTTTTGAGAGGAAAGACTCTTCTCATTTCTTGTTGGCATGGGTACCAATCATGCACGAAGTAGCAGAGGGATATTCCTTCAATTGGGCCAAGATATTATTGGATAATTTGGCCAAGGAAATCACAGAGTATCAGTCGTTGAAGGCCAAAGTGAAAAATGCCCCTTTCTACATGTCGGCATATGTTATGGATGCCATTTTTTTTATGATGCCTTCCCCTTTGATGAACTGGAGTTGGACCCCAACCAGCGTCGAGCCCATACATTTATATCACTCCAAGTTGTGGGAGGATAAAGCTCGAGACTTCTTTTATGAAATATGTCATTACATAGTGGTGTCGATGCATATCTCTCTCTATGTTAGCCCACCTCCTATGATTTCAAACAAGATCATGGCTAACCCGGGGGAAATAACGAACTAGTATATTGAGGAACATGTTTCCTACATCAGAGTTTTTGTGTGTTCACTTCCCCCACATGCTTTACCAAAGTTTCTACTATATCGACTGGTGTGTCGAGGGGTAGTGTATTAAACTGTAATAGGGGGAATTAGTAAAGAATTAAAAGCGGACAAGAAAAAAGTATGGCCAACCTTCCCACTTCAGGTTGGTATGTTCTCATTGTTAGATTTAATCCACTCGAAGGTAGAGGCCATAGCCCTAGAAGACATCAAGTTGGTTAATATTGAGTTCAAGAAGCACGATCCCCAGAAGGTCGTGGAGACCCACCTGGCTCAATAAAATCTAAATAAATATGTAAATGATTTTTCTCCATGGGATGAAATATTTCGAGGAGCCAGGTTGTACCAGGGAGTGTTGAGAAGAGTCTGAACTCTGTCTTTAGATGAATTAGTCGATTTCTACAATTTCCAAAGGCACAGAAGGAATAGTTTTCCTAAATTCTTAGAGGTAGAAACTCAGACACCTTTGTCTACATATGAAGTTGCAACTTAGGGTTTAGAAACAGGGGGTTCCAACAAATAGGATTCTCAAGGGAATCTGAAGGAAACTGAAGTTTTAACACAAAAAGGGGATATTGTATTATCAAATCTACCAGGCGATCAAGCAAAGGCTCAATTTGAAGCTTTGATTAAAAAGGGACAAGATACATCACTGTCCACACCAAACAAACCAGCTACCAACACAATAGGGAAACAACCATCCACTGAGATAAGAAGTCCTATTATGTCATTGACACCTTTACAGTCAAGCCAGGGAAATCCAAATGCCGAAGTAGTATTTATAGAAGAACTTACTCCAATTTTAGCTGAAGAAATGCCTCCCCATTTCTTTTTCAGCAATAAGAGGAGGGATATAGTTAAAATAGAAATGCATCAGAAAGATGGTGCAATAGTAAAAAGGCATAGGATGTTGTATGATGGACAGGACCTAGATGATACATATTTTTCTAGGGAAATGGCAGTCTCATTGGGTGCCTTTGCCACGTCCAATCAATATTTAGTAGAAAATCTAGCAAAGCAATTGAAACAAAGAGATCAGTTGGTAAGACAGTTGCAAAGCTAGATGAAGGCCACATAACAAGAGTTAAGAGAACAGATGAATAAGGATTTTGAACAGGCCAGAGCCAGTGATGAAAAACAGATTCAACAACTCAAAACTAGCCTTGATGAACTGCATAAAAATTCACAGGCCAATAGATAATTATTCATTCAACAGGAAGAATTGATCAAACAACTACAGACCAAAATAGACTTGGCTGAAAATACAGCAGTGGAGATGGAAGCTTTCCAAGTTCAGGCACTAGAAGTACATGAAAATATGGAATCAACCCAGCTAGATCATTTTATGAAAGTAGAATCCATTCAAAATTATTATCCTATGGCAGACCTCTCTCTAAATAAAATTTACATTAAGGAAAGAGAAGCCACTGCAACTCGGGCCAAGTTTCAAGAGGCTGGTTTACTAAAACCAAAGGACGATGAACCAGAAACTCCACGATTATCCCTTTCTAAGAAAACCAAAGGCGATATAATCCTCAAGGCCTGGGAGACAAATCTGTTCGAAAGTAAAAGATTAGCCAGAGAGGTAAATAAATCTTGTGAAGAAGCATTGTCTTCACTAGACAAAGGGATACTTGATATTGAAGGAGATGGCATCCCCGAGGATCTAGGGAAGATTGATATAGCCAATAATCAGCAAAATTCTAAGACAAGCAAAGAAGAGGCCCGAACAGCTATCCAACAAATGAATCAAGTTGACCTTCCCAAATAAACAAATGGATAGTAGATCCCAGTTTGCAACTACAAGACACATCTTCAGGGGAAAAGAAAATACAGGATAGGTTGCCTCATATAGAGAAGAAACTGTACATTTTTTAAGCAAATGAAGCAACAAAACCCTCTAGATTGGTACTATAGTTAGTAAGCATATGTGTCCAATGTGTCAAATATGTGAAATCTAACACATCTAGAAACAAGTGAGATACCCTATACATACTACGTATAAAGGTCATGATTAAATGTCAGTTGTTTCCAAGCTGAATTATGAGGAGAAGAAACATCCATGCCAGTAGGCGAAGAGACAAAGGAGATGCTAATGGAACCTTTTAGTTTTGTGTGTTGTAAAATTTACTATTTTAAACTATGAGAAGTCCAACCGCTAGGTTGAGACCATTTTGTATAAATACATATATTAAAGACTTGTTTCAGGCTGGATACTCTGGGAGGTTTGATACTTGGTTTGTTGAAGCTTGAGCACTCCCGAAGGCCCAGGGGTCGGAGTCACTCTTGGTCATCTATTCAAAGTAAACACATGGAGGGTGAATATTCCCTTTGTTAGTTCGATACTCCAGAAGTGTAAGGTGTTGGAGCAGTTAGAATGGTCGAAGCTCGAACTCCCAGAGCCATTGTGAGTTGTTGATTTGAGCGGGGTTTATATACCATCAATCCCGTCATGGATTTGATGCTCTGTGAGTTTGTTGATTCAGGAGGATTGTGGAGATTGTTTGTTGAGAATACCGAAGTGTAGAAGCTTTGAAGTCCTGAAATGGGTGGACTTAAAGGAGATAGCCCCCATTTTTGAGCCCAAGGTCACGTGGTTCAAAAGTTTAACTAGTAGAGGCTCTTCGAAAGGGGTTTTTGGCCCAAAAATTGAAGGAAAAGACCTATGGAAATCCAAAGAAGAGGTCCAGAGGGACCTAGTGAGATAATCCAGCTCCTAAAAATTTTAGATCCTTAGATCGGAAGTTCAGTGGACCCCAGGTGAGGGTGGGCATTTGCGCCAAGTTGTATCAAAGATGAAATTTTGTCTGCAGATCGTAGGAAAAGGAGGAGACAAAGGAGATAGTCTGATAACATCAAATGGTATCAAAAGCTAAATTTATCCTGTAGACAGTAGGTAGAGGAGGAGACAACGTATTGATGCTCTGTGTGAAGGATTGTTGCACATTCACAACAATCAAGTAGATATATAGGTAGGCTAAGGAAAAGAGAAGATGGATATTGAAGGCCTAGGAGAGGTCAAGAAAGAGGAGACTGCCAGCAGAAAATAAAAGCAGAGATGGACATGGAGCTCAGTGAGATCAGAGAATAAATGGAGAGGCTAGAATTGAATATGCAATAGAAGGCACATTTACACTGGAGGTATGAGTGGCCCATGAAGCAGAGAGCCAAATGGATTGTTCAAAAGTTGTTGGCCAGAAGGAAGCAACAAGTAGTGAGGAGGTGGTTGAGGGAAGCTAAAAACATCAATGACACATAGAAAGTGGTTAACACCTATGAGCCAAAGGTTGGATAAAGACTCAATGATGAGGAGGAGAAGAGATCAAACGATCTCATGAACTGCCAGGAGAAAGTGAGGAAAATGTATATTTTCATGTGGGCAATGAGATGAGATCATTTGATCTCATAGACTGAGAGGAGTGCAGGAGTGAAATCCCATATTTTCGAGTGGGAAAGGGAGTAGAAAAGAACTCAGCTGAGAGTTCATATCAACAAGGAGTGTTGATGGAGGAGGATTAGAGGTGTATTCTGATCATTGGGGGAATTATGATATTCCTTCCAAGTAGCCAAGCAAAGACTAGCATAGGTGTTGTTGATGCAACAACAAGACAATGAGGTATGACTGTCCTAAAGGAAGAGAAGATGAAGACATTGGAATCTTCCCCAACAGAAGAAGAAGAGAATTCAGAGGAATGGAAAAGAGATTTCAGCCAAGAAGTTGAGTAGGAGGTGACTGCATCACTGGAGTCTTCAGTAGAAGAGGAAGCAAACAACATAGATTTCACTGATCTGTGTGAAGAACTAGAAGCCCTGGAGAGAAGGGTGATAGTGCAAAGCATGCATATCCAATAGGATAAGCTGGAAACAGATGGAGGAACATGCCAGCATGAGGAGTAGCTGGAAGAAGATGGAGTTGTACCAGCAGAGGAATTGATAGAAGCAAGTTTGTTAGAGGAGATAGTTGAGAAACAACAACTCAGTGAGGAGCATGCAGAATTGGAGTCTACAACAGAGTGGAAAGCTAATTCCATAAGAGAGAAAATCAGTGCAAGGGATCAAGACGATTTTCCCTTTGATGTGTATGAGGAAGAGGAGTTGCGGCCAAGCATACTGCAAAGGAAGATCCAACCAATAGAGCAGCTGGAAGGGGTGATAGTAGAGATAAGGAGGTTGATGTTAAGGTCAGCATAAGAGACTACCAGCTAGGAGAAGTTAAGCATAAGAAGGAATATTTCCACAACAGTAGGGAAGCAATAATAACAATATCAAAACAGAGGAGAAGGAGGACAACTCCAAATAAGAGTTTGGGATCCAGGGAGATTTCAAAAGCAGAGTAGAGAAGCTCATGAGAAGGAGCTCATGATTTTCCCACCAGTGGAGTATGATGGAGGAGCATCACTCCACCTCATCACGCACCAACTATTTAGCACATCCACGTGCATTCAAGGAGGGGAGAGGCACCAACCGTCTCATTTTTCCCTCAAATTTAATATTTTAAATGTAGTTAAAGAAATTAAATGTTGTAAGGATGAAAAGATCCAAGTTGAGCCTTTGTATAGGCTGTAAATAAGGTCTCCTTAATCTAATGATATCTTGATGGCTCTAGATACGATTCAGACTAGATGGACATTGAATGTAATTTAATTTAATTAATGAGAGTTAGGTGAGTTGGAGGGAGAACTCGAGGAGCCCCTCTTTTGTAAAAATCTCTTGTATCGAATTGATAATTCGAGTTAGGAGGATTAGAAGAGAGATCAAGAGAGGAGAGTAAGCGTTGATGACTCTGTTGCACTACAGACTTGGTAAAAATTGTACAAAATCATTCTGATATTAATTAAAAAGTAGTTTTTCCTACATATGAATCTTTTGGTAATTGTCTGTGTGGTGAATGTTAATTTTCTGAACGTCTCTGAATTTTTTTTGTTTTTAGATTCCATAGATGCATATATGTTTTCCTTTGAAGTAATTAGATAGAATTATCTATCTGTAGTTTTCTGAGTTGTTTTGGGTTCCTTAGGCTATGCAAGGAGTGCATAATAGAGTATTGGAAACTCTATAGCTAGTGCAAGGAGTGCGCATATGAACTCTGTCAAGTCAGAGAAGAATGTGCCAGGTGGGAACACCACAATAGTCTCAAAACTCAGAGAGGAGCCTCAAGGTTGTTGACCACCTTGGAGGAGAGACTGTGCAGAGAGACAGAGTTGTTGAACACTCTCAGGGAAGAAGCTCTACAAAGTGTTCATTGAGCAGGCGCAAGGAGTGCGCGATAACTCTATTTCGAGTTTTGTGAGAAGGTTTCCAAGAGGGAACATCATAAGGTTCAGGCTTAGAGGAGAGTTGAGTGCAAGTTTGCACGGAGAGAGAAAGGAGTGTGCGAGTGAATTCTCATAATTCAGGACTCAATGAGTGAAGTGGTGCAAGGGATGTGTAAGACCAACACCCTGTTGAAGTGTTGGTAAAGGATCTAGGGGAAAAGAACATGAGTGCCAGGAGGGAACAATAAATTATTAGAAGGATTTAAGGGCCAAGACCATTACATATTCGAGCAAGATAAATATCAAGAGGAATAGTTCCATTATGTACAGAGTCTCTGTAAAGAGTGCAAAAGGCTTAGAAAAGTCCAAGTCTCATACTATGGGAGAAGTGCTAAGTGTGCAGAGAAGTGCAAGTGTGCGTTGGGACCCAATCCCCTCGAGTTAACAAGATCAGTAGGGAGATATTTTTTTCCAAAACGTGAGTCGATGCCCAGGAGATGGGCTCTCAGAAAGGTTTGAAAGGAGAAGCTCTGAAAAATTTTGGAAGAAGTCCTTCAATAGAGAAGGAAGGAGAAGTGCACAAAAGGGAGGAGCTACATGAGATTTTGATTCTTGGCAAAAGAGAATATCTGGACCTCCATATCAGAGTCCAGGAAGAGGAGGAGCGCGCACAGTGGAGGATCATCGAAGGTAGGAGACAGACGAACAAGATCCATTCAGGAGTTGACAGGTGATCCAACAACCATCAGATCTCGGAGAGTTGCACGGAGTATAAAAGTGGAAGTCCTTCAGACTTCACACATTCAAGAGTATTGGAATGCGTAAGAGAGTGGACGTGCCGAAGTCCCATATCTTGAAGTAATCGGGACCATCTGTTACAAAGGACACATGTCAGAGGATTATTTTTTTTGGAATCCCGACAGTTCGGAGCAACATAGGGGTAAAGAGTTCAGGTCCCCTCAAGTCATAGACCCCGAAGGAATCTACATCATCCATAAGTTGGGACATGTGTCATTAGATATAGGAGTCCAAAGGAGGAGAAATCCAAAGGAACCAAGGCATGGAGCATGCAAGCTAGCCGAAGATTCAAACAACGGAGCTCATCGTGGCCATCTGATTAAGTGGACAGGTGTTACCATATTCAAAGTTCTGGGGGTCAAGCACTATGGAGAGAAGTGTGTAGCATGGAGAGATATTTCTCAGAGGCCCGAAGGTGAAACTCATCCAAGACATCCAAATTGGTAGACATGTGGTGAGAGATCCCATGCTCTAGAGGAAGACCGCTCTAGAGGAACTAGAGAGTGCGAGTGTGAAGGTACCCGGACTCCCGAAGGGACGGATTCACGGAGCAAATCCTCATCATTTATTAGCGAGGAAAGGTGTCATCGGATCTTGAAATCCATAGGGTTGACACTCTGGGAGGTTTGAGACTTGGTTTGTTGAAGGTTGAGGACTCTCGAAGGCCCAAGGGCCGGAGTGACTCTTGGTCGTCAATTCACAGTAGACACATGGAGGTCGGATATTACCTCCATTATTTCAGCACTCTGGAAGTGTAAGGTGTTGGAGCAGGAAGAATGGAAGAATCCCAAACTCTCGGAGCCACTGTGAGCCATTGATTTGAGCGGGGTTTCTAGACCATCGATCCCGTTGTGGATTCGGTGCTATATGAGTTTGTTGATTTAGGAGGATTATGGATATTGTTTGTTGAGACTCCCGAAGCATAGAAGCTTTGAAGTCCTAATCTGGGTGGAGTTAAAGGAGATAGCCCCCAGTTTTGAGACTGAGGCCATGTGGTTCGAAAGTTTAACCAGTAGAGGCTCTCCTAAAGGGGTTTTTGGCCCAAAAATTGAAGGAAAAGACCTGTGGAAATCCAAATAAGAGGTCTAGAGGGACCTAGTGAGATAATCCATCTCGTGAAAATTTTATATCCTTAGACCAGGAGGTTAGTGGACCCCAGCTGAGGGTGGGGCTCTGCGTCACTTTGGCTTCCCATGGAGCCAAGGCATGGCCAACTATGAGTGAAGATGATGCGAAGACAAGAATGGAAAAACGAGAGTGAACAACATGTAGATTGGTAGAGAAAAAATGCAGTGGACAAGAGAGACAGAATGGTGTGAGGGTTTTCGGGGGTGGTCTCCATAAAAAGAGAGTCGGAGGAGAATCTCCCACACACACAGAAGTGACAACGTGCATCCTTCCTCCATCACCAAGACAAAAGAACCAGAGGAGGCACGCTGGGGAAATTAGTGAATAGCTCACAGTATTGAATGCAAAATGTTCGCAGTAGGGGGGTTTTAAATGAAGGGGAGGGGATGCATGCATTGGTCACATGGTCTATGGAGAGGTGGTAGGCATCGTCTTCTCCCATTGAAGCGTGGACCCTGTTGGCACCCCATCTGGGGGTAACTTTTCTATTTTAATAACATCCTACTATTCTAAAAACGATTTTATACGATGTCATCAATTTCTGGTTTAAAATCCATTGTTTATTCAAATTTCAAACCGTCAAATATCAACTTCATAACATCACTCGATCAATATTTTTTCTCAAAATGAAAAAAAAATAGAGAAATGATTTTTTTTTCGAAGATAGTTTGAGTGTCATTTATTTCAATTATAACCAATGTGCTTTTTTACATGAACAATGTTTTTTGGACAATTTATTTGTTCTAACATTCACTTCTTGGAGAATATCTTTTCATATAAGATTATTTTTCATTAATCTTTTTCATAACTAAAATTAACAACATGTTTTCCATGTGGATCTTTCCCTTAATTCATTCTATGATAATTTTGTTAGATCTCTAAACCAATATAAATGTTTTGTTAAATGTAAACCAATTTTATACTATTTTATATTTTTCCAATTCCATTAAGAGTCGTAATAAAATTCATTGTTTTTTGTGTTTGTTAATTTGTGCAGGGCCTGCGATTAACCTGTGGCTTGAGAAACCGCGACTCAGGGGCATCTAAGCCGTCAAAATCACCCGGGGATCGCACCCGGCCTGAGCCACACCAACCCTTAACATGGTTGGATTTTTT
>ML809101.1:325750-338304 GCA_009831015.1 Picea engelmannii | reverse complement strand
AATGGCTTAAAGCCGACATAATTAAAATAACATTACTAATCTAAATTACAACTAATGGCCTAAAGCCGACATAAATAAAATAGCATTACTAATCTAATATGCCCCAATTAAGGGGTAATGAGCCAATATTAGGGCTTAACAGATAGACTCTGAAAAGTTGTCCCTTACCCCCTCAACTTCATCCTGAAAATGAACAATAGAACCCTCGCATGACGCCAAGAAATTAACATACTTCTTATCAGAAAGTGATGAAGGAATTAAAGTAGACTTACATGGAGGGTGCGCACCCAAAATCCAGAGCATATCTAGCTTTTGAATTTGAGAAGGAGAGAAGTTGAAAAACCCCAGACCCATTGGGGATTCCTCCTTTATGCCTTCCATTTGGGGAGAGCCAAAAATTAAGGGAATAGAAATTTCGCCAACCATCAACCCCATATATGTTGAAATCACCTCTTCCTCACCATCTGGCATTCGCCCATACCTCGCAACTTCACCCTTAAAATGGCCCGTCGACTCAACAGAAAAGTGAGGAATTTCTTATGGAAGAACAACTCAATCCTACCCCATGCCGGACTTGTCCTCTTTTTTACCCAATAATGTCGCATAAAAGCCTTGTCACAATCACAAAAAGATGGCCATATTGGTGGAATCTCACACAACGGAGAGGTAAATTCATGTAATCCAGGGTCCAGGTGTACGATTTGTCATCAACCACTAGCTCCATTGATTCAAACAATCCCTTGATGACATCAATTTCTACCAAAATCCAAGCAATAGATCGACCATTGCAGGATTTGTAATTGTCATTTAACATAATGAACTTACCCAAGGTGTCACCAATAGCTTGCAAAGCAAACTTGAACCACATGTCCAAAGGAAAAAATGGTAATTTTACCCAAACCAAAGTATTGACAAAGAATTCCTCCTTCGCATCGAAACAGGGATGTTGAATGTTATGGTTTGATGGATAGGTAAGCCCTATCTAGAAACCAGTTTCCTTTTAGAATTTTTGGGGCATCTGTTATAGTCCAAAAATGCCATATTTGTGCATACAAGACATTGGCCCATCCATTTGCATACTTTGCCAAAAATATTGTTGAGGTTTCCTTTAAAAAAAAACCTTTTTTGGATAGTGTACGCACCCTGCTACACTAATAGCCTGCGTACAAATGTGTGTTGCATGCTAGTTAGCCCGTGTTTACCTCCAAAAGTTCCAAGACATATAAAATTGTGTAGAATTCAATGGATTTTATGGGCTATGGAGGGTTTCCTAACCATTTTATCCCTTATAGCTCGTCCCCAAACCGAATAACCATCATTTTCTCATATAAAAAGACGTATTGGGGAGTCATTTAGGAACATGAACAAGAGAATAGGAAAACTTTGCCAAAATCGCTTCCCTTTCTTTGCCCAAGATTTGCATCTCATTCTGATTTTTAGCCTCAACTTTCCCATCCAGCCTTTCTCCTTATTCAACCCTTCCTCCTTCACTTGATGGTATGTTGGTTGTGAGAAGCTAATGTGGGATTGGTGCACTTGGAGCCATGATGCAGGAGCATCTCTCCACGTCAGCCAGCCAGCCAGTCAGCCACGTCAAGCACGTGCATTCAAAGCTGAAGAGAGAGGTGCAGTCCTCATTTAAATTTGAATTGAATGTAATTAAATGTTTAAGTTGTTGAGCTGGGAAGTCGTTCCCTTGTGCATGCATTAGATAGATCGGCCTTTAATGTTTGTATGGATGAGATCTAGATCCGGATAGCGGACTAGACAACCCATTCAATGAAATTGAATAGGGTAGGTAGGTTGGAGGGAAGAGCTCGAAGAGCCCCCTCAGGTAAAAGAGATTTCAGATCTCATTTTGAGGAGTTGTAGAGTGGAGTAGAGTTGAGTTGTAGTTGAAGAGGATCTACGAGTAGAGAGAAGAAGAGAAGAGCCGAGACCTTGTTACAGGCCATGCTCAGGAACACCTTGTAAATACAGGTATTTGCCATATTTAATATAAAGAGCAGTTTTTCCTTCATTATTCTGTGTTGAATGGATGTCTGTGAGTGTTCTTTATATGCTGTGAATGTATGCTAGGCATTTGTAGGTTGTTTTGATTTCAGGTGAAGGTCTTTGAGGCTTCATACCAGGAGGGTGTTGAACACAGGGTTGTTGAACACCCTGACGGACTCAGCAAGAGGTTGCTTGAGAAGAAGGATAGCCAGGAGGGCATCCAAACATTCTCCATCTATGGGAGAACAAAGAAAGACAAAATCCCTTAGGGGTCTGAGCGGTTAAGAAGCTCAGGAGGAGTTAGCGTTTCCAGGGTGCGCAGCGAGGCTCAAGGTAAAGGAGCTCGTAGAGGAAGAGAAGACAAAGGTTGAGGCCTTTGAGAACTTGAAATTCTCCCAAGTCACGGGAAGAAGGTGTGCGCAAGCTCAGGAGAGCACATCAGCCGTTAGATCGACCGGAGGAAGAGATCTGGACCGTAGGTTATCATGTCCAGGAGACGCACAGGAGGAGCGCGCCAGAGAACGGATCTGAACCGTCAGATCTTGAGTGAAATACCCGTCAGTCATCGGATTGGACAGGAGCTGTACGAGGTTTAGCATCGAGAATAGTCGAGGTGAAAGTCCCAACGAAAGGCGTTGAGGCATCGGGATATCGACGTTTGTGATATTGGGGGTATCGAGGATGTGAGGAGAGTCACTCGACACCAGGAACCCCGAATCAGGGAGATTTGATCTGGACCATTCATTTGGGAGTGGACGCATGTCAAGAGATTACCCACATCTGGGACTCAGGCATCGAAGGTTGGAAGAGGAAGTCTTTCGACTTCACGAGTGGCGAAAAGGCAAAAGCTCTGTGTTGTGGGCCTAGCTGACGTCACATCAGGATATCGACACTCGGGATATCGGAGTTCCCGAGGTTGAGAAAATCGGAGCATTGAAAACTACGAAACAACGAGATTGGATCTGGGCCGTCCATCTACTGGGGCACGTGGTGGAGATCTGGATCATCAGGGAAAGTCCCGATAGAAAGTCAAAACGACGCATCGGGGTTCAGCATTTCGTGAATCCTGAGGGAAAGACTTCCGGAGCATCAGAACTCGCGAAATCCTGAGAGGTGATCAGAACCGTCCGTCTTGAGGGGATGCGTGGCAGCAATCAAATCCATCGGGGAATTCTCGAAAGGAAGTCGTCCATCGACATTTCGAGAATCGGGATATCGCGAATCCCGTGGACAAGAGGTTTACGCACTTCGGCATTTGAAGTTGCGAAACCTCGATAGGAGACAAGACTGCGGTCTTGTGAAATAGTGGTCACATGGACCCAAAGTCTAGCCCAGGGGACTAGCAGAAGTTGGAGCATATCAGGATTCGGAGGATCGCGGATCCTGAGGACAAGCGCGTTTGGGCACTTGAAAGTCCGAAACCCCAAGAAGGAGGTAAGGCTGCGGTCTTATGAGAAGCAGTCACATGGACCAGGGTATAGCCAGGAGGAGCTAAGGCCAAAAGGAGCGCATCGGCAAATCGGAGTTCGAGAGTTTGAGAAGACATGAACTCTTGACGTCAGGGATTGCGAAACCCCGAAACCCGAAATTGTCATCGGGGAAAGAGCGCGGTCATGTGCAGAAGGCCGTGTGGGTGAAGAAGGACCTGTGGATCGGGTTTTTAACAGAGATTCCATGGAGGAATCGAAAGAGCCACTCCGGCTTAGAAGTTAGAATTTGAACGATCCTCAAGATCGGGAGGTCAGAGCAGAGACCCTGCGGGGTTGGCGTCTATGTCAAGTGGTATCAGAGCCTTGTTCTTGTCTGTATATTTCAGGCAAGAAGAGGCAGGAAGAGGTAAAGAGCACTCTGATACACATCAAGTGGTATCAAAGCCTGATTTTTGTCTGTATACTTCAGGCAAGGGAGGCAAAAGAAGACAGAGCGCTGGAGACTCCGTGGCGATTGTTTGCAGGTAGGAAGTAATCATGAAGGCAGTCAGCAGGACTGGAGGATGAAGATGGTAACACTCTTAGTGCGGAGTGACAGCAGCAGGTTTGCTAGGAAAGCAGACAGAGACAACACCATGGTTACTGAAGGCCATAGGAATGTTGGGAGGAAGAGCAAGGCAGAAAAGCTTGCAGAAATGGATAAAGATCTCTATGAAATAAGGGCAGACATAGAAAAGCTCGAATTGAAGATGCGGCAGGATAAGAAGCCGAGATGGGTGTATGAATGGCCCATGAAGAATCCGAAAGAAAAATGGCTAGTCAAGGAGTTGATGGTCGTAAGACAACGTAGGCTGTTAAAAGGGTGGTTGAGGTATGCTGAAAACCTCAATGGACCCGAAGAAGAAATGGTTTGGGTATGCGAACCAGAAACTGGGATAAATCTTAGTGAAATGGGATCAGCTGAGGATCTCAAGAACTGCCAGGAGGGCAGAGAAGAAATTCCAGTTTGCTAGGTGGGCAATGAGATGAAATCGCTGTGGGATCTCACGGACTGTCAGGAGGACAGCCAGGGAATTTCACATTGCCAGTTGGGCAATGATATGAGGTCGCTGTGGGATCTCACAGACTGTCAAGAGGGCAGCAAAAGGTTTCTAGTTTTCCAGGTGGGCAAAGAAATAGAGATGGAATCAGTTGATTCCATGGACTGCCAGGAGGGTAGTGGGAGCATCTCATATCACCAGGTGGGTAGAGATGAGAATACGAGACTGTCTGAAAGTCTCTTGGACTCGGAGGTGAGTTCAATTCAGCAAGGAGTGCTGATGAAGATGGGATCAGTTGATCTCATAATCTGCCAGGAGGGAAGTGAACACATCCCATATTGCCATGTGGGCAGGGATGAGTCGATGAGTTGGAATCAGCCTGAGGAGCTGACAGAGTAGATGAGCTCGGAGATGAGTTTAGATCAGCATGTGCAGCTGACAGAAGAGGAGGATCTGAGGGACCTTCTAATGATTGGGGGAATTGGAATATTCCTACCACTTAGCCCAGAGGAGGTAGGAGTTTGTGTTGCAGGTGCAGCAACAACAGAAGAACAGTCAGCTGAGACTGTCAAGGAGGAATTGGAGCAGGTGTTTGAAACTTCCCAAGCAGAAGTAGAATAAGGGGAAAATGAGCATTATGAGGAATGGCTCATTAATTTCAGCCAAGAAGCTGAAAGAGTTGTAGCATTGGAGCTGACAGCAAAAGAAGAAGATGAAGAAGACGAGCATTCTGAGGAATGGCTCAATATTTTCAACCATGAGACTAAAAAGACTGCAACCTGGGAGTTTGCAGCAGAAGAAGAAAAGGAAGTCAGCATTTGTTTTGTTGATCTGTGGGAACAGGTTGAATCCCTGGGTGAAAGTGCAGAGCGTGCACATCCAACAGGTGAAGTTGGAAGCTGATGAAGAAGGCATGGGAGATCACAGTGATCTGCCCATGTGCCGAAAATTTTTGCAGCTGGGTAGACTACATGAATAGAGCTAGCCATGGGAGCAGCTGGACAAAGTGATTGAAGAGATCATGGATCTGATGATCCGATCAGCAGACACTGTCAGCAAGGAGAGGCTGAGTAGAGAGAAGTAAGCAGCGCAGCAGCAGCAGGAAGATGGAGCAGACGAACAACTCCAGATATTTGTTTGGGATCCAGGAGGATTCCCACAGCTGAGATGGGAAGCTCATGAGCAGGAGCTCATGATTTTTGTAGTTGAGGAGTATGATGCAGGAGCATCTGTCCACGTCAGCCAGTCAGCCAGCCAGCCACGTCGAGCACGTGCATTCAAAGCTGAAGAGAGAGGCGCAGTCCTCATTTAAATTTGAATTGAATGTAATTAAATGTTTAAGTTGTTGAGCTGGGAAGCCGTGCCTTTGTACATGCATTAGGTAGATCGTCCTTTAATGTTTGTATGGCTGAGATCTAGATCCGGATAGCAAACTAGACAGTCCATTCAATGCAATTGAATAGGGTAGGTAGGTTAGAGGGAAGAGCTCGAAGATCCCCCTCAGGTAAAAGAGATTTCAGATCTCATTTTGAGGAGTTGTAGAGTGGAGTAGAGTTGAGTTGTAGTTGAAGAGGATCTGCGAGTAGAGAGCAGAAGAGAAGAGCCGAGACCTTGTTATAGGCCATGCTCAGGAACACCTTGTAAATACAGGCATTTGCCATATTTAATACAAAGAGCAGTTTTTCCTGCATTATTCTGTGTTGAATGGATGTCTGTGAGTGTTCTTTATATGCTGTGAATGTATGCTAGGCATTTGTAGGTTGTTTTGATTTCAGGTGAAGGTCTTTGAGGCTTCATACCAGGAGGGTGTGACAGAACGCTGCGGGTTCTGGTAGCCATGCACAGAGGTGCATTTCTGAACACTGCGGGTTTAGACAAAGACGTGCTGCGGCACAGGAAATGGAGTCAACAACTCAGTGAAGACCTCAAGGTTGTTGAACACCTTGGAGGCAAGGTTGTGGGAGAAAACACAGTTGCAGACAGAATCTCTGAGGAGTTCTGTGAAGCTCTGCCAAGTGGGCATTGAACATATGCATAGTGGTGTATTGAAAAGAACTCTGTTGTGAGTTCAAGGAGAAACAGAATCACTGAGGATTCTGAGAGCTCTGCCAAGTGGGCATTGAGCAGGTGCATAGGTGCACAGGAGGACAGGACTGCTGAAATTTCTGGAGGAAGATACTCTGCCAGGAGGGCATTGAGACAGTGTGTAGACAGGCATAAGAGAAGAGAACTCTTTGAGTTCTGTATTGTGAAGGAAGAGTCCACTGAGGGATCTTCACAGGGTTGTTGAACACCCTAACAGACTCAACAAGAGGTTGCTTGAGCAGAAGGATAGCCAGGAGGGCATCCAAACATTCTCCATCTGTGGGAGAACAAAGAAAGACAAAATCCCTTAGGGGTCTGAGCGGTTAAGAAGCTCAGGAGGAGTTAGCGTTTCCAGGGTGCGCAGCGAGGCTCAAGGTAAAGGAGCTCGCAGAGGAAGAGAAGACAAAGGTCGAGGCCTTTGAGAACTCAGAATTCTCCCAAGTCACGGGAAGAAGGTGTGCGCAATCTCAGGAGAGCACAACAGCCGTCAGATCTGCTGGAGGAAGAGATATGGACTGTAGGTTTTCACGTCCAGGAGATGCACAGGAGGAGCACACCGGAGAATGATTCTGAACCGTTAGATCTTGACTGAAATACCTGTCAGCCGTCGGATCGGACAGGAGCTGTACGAGGTTTACCATCGGGAATAGTCGAGGTGAAAGTCCCGACGAAAGGCTTTGAGGCATTGGGATATTGGCATTTGTGATATCGGGGGTATCGAGGACGTGAGGAGAGTCACTCGACACCAGGAACCCCGAATCAGCGAGATTTGATCTGGACCGTTCGTTTGGGAGCGGACGCGTGTCACGAGATTACCCACATCTGGGACTCGGGCATCGGAGGTTGGAAGAGGAAGTCTTTCGACTTCACGAGTGGTGAAAAGGCAAGAGCTCTTTGTTGTGGGCCTAGCTGACGTCACATCGGGATATCGGAGTTACCGAGGTCGAGAAAATCGGAGCATTGAAAACTCTGAAACAACGAGATTGGATCTGGGCCATCCATCTACTGGGGCACATGGCGGAGATCTGGATCATCGGGGAAAGTCCCGATAGAAAGTCAAAAAGGTGCATTGGGGTTCGACATTTCGCGAATCCCGAGGGCAAGACTTCTGGAGCATCAGAAGTCGCGAAATCACGAGAGGCGATCAAAACCGTCTGTCTTGAGGGGACGCGTGGCAGCGATGGGAGCCATCGGGGAAGTCCCGAAAGGAAGTCGTCCATCGACATTTCGGGAATCGGGATATTGTGAATCCCATGGACAAGAGGTTTAGGCACTTCGACATTTGAAGTTGCGAAACCCCGATAGGAGACAAGGCTGCGGTCTTGTGAAATAGTGGTCGCATGGACCCAAAGTCTAGCCCAGGGGACTAGCGGAAGTTGGAGCATATCAGGATTCAGAGGATCGCGGATCCTGAGGACAAGCACGTTTGGGCACTTAAAAGTCCGAAACCCCGAGAAGGAGGTAAGGTTGCGGTCTTATGAGAAGCGGTCACATGGACCAGGGTATAGCCAGGAGGAGCTAAGGCCGAAAGGAGCGCATCGACAAATCAAAGTTCGAGAGTTCGAGAAGACAGGAACTCTTGACGCCGGGGATTGCGAAACCCTGAAACCCAAAATTGTCATCGGGGAAAGAGCGCGGTCATGTGCAGAAGGCCGTGTGGGTGAAGAAGGACCTGTGGATCGGGTTTTTAACAGAGATTCCACGGAGGAATCGAAAGAGACACTCTGGCTCAGAAGTTAGAATTTGAACGATCCTCAAGACCGGGAGGTCAGAGCAGAGACCCTGCGGGTTTGGCATCTACGTCAAGCCACAACAAAGGAGCCCGTACTTGGTTCGTAGAGCGATCGCCAAAAAAGGTTGTAACCTTTTTTATCTTGAATTTGAATAAAAGAGATTATCCTTGTCCCAAAACCCTATGTTTACATGTTCTTGTTAATTTGAGCATTTATAGCTATGTTTAGACTTTTAAAGTGATTATTAGAGATTGTATATGTTATTGCATTGTATTCCTGACCACTTGTAGGTCAGCTTTGGGAGGAGATATGTGATCTAGGAGGCAGCAACAAGCGAAAGAGGTTTAAAACAACCGTAAGGATTGAAGGTGCACTCATTAACCCTCTCTTTCATCTTTCTATCATCACTTAGTTTAGATGGTTTTGGAGTAGATTAAAGGTAGATAAATATTTTAAGGGAGTTATCGCTCTGCCTATTCCTTAGACCCAGTTTAGGGGGATTTTCCCCGTAGAATAATTGGCGACTCCACTGGGGAGTCTCTCTAGGGTCTTACTGGGATATTTTTGTTTGATTTGATTTTTTTAGTTTCTTTTTTGAGTTTTCCAAGTTTACTGAGTCAGTTAGGGTCTATTGTCACATTTTGGGAGCCTACCAACCTTCCCTACCCAGTTGGTCGTCCAAACCTTTTGATTTTTTGAAATTTTGTTGAGGGGTAAGTGAATTGTCCTCTATATATCACGCGTACATATGCGGTCTGCATAGTATACAACCCACACACATATGCAGGCTACTCATTCATAACAATTGTCTCTGTGTTTTGGAAGGGTTAAAAAAAAGAATTTTTCTTTCCTGGCAAGAAGCTTTGTTCTTCTCAGACCTTCTTGAACTCTTCAAGGTCTATGCTAATTGTGTTTGGTTGGGTTAAAGATTGAGTTTATCTTGCACTTTGTAAAGAACCCTTGTTGTTTCTTTATTTTCTTTTGTTTGCTTTGAAGGTTTAGGGTGAACTTATAAGCTTTAGATCCTCCTGTGGATTCCAGGGAATCCCTGCGTTCAAGCAATGGTTTAGGGTATGTGTTAGTCTTGGGTTTATTTTCTCTTTACCTTTTTTTTGCTTTGAAAAACAAAAAAATATCATTTACTTGTGATTTTCTTTTCTAAGCATTCAAAAAATCAAAAAATTGTTGCATTTAGTTATGCATTTTTGTTTGATAGTTGTAGCATAGGTTGTTTATTAAAAAAGAAAAGAGTTCTATTTCCAAATTTTCTTCTTTGCTATTTCCTTGAAAGTTTAGTAGTTTGCATTTGCATTGTAAAACGAAAAGCGCGTTCCAGGAAACTTTTTGCATTTTGGGATCTTGGACTATACTTCGAAAAGTTTGCATTTGCAAAGATTAAAATCCATTTTTTAAATTGTACAACCTAGTTTTCTTTTGCATGAATGCTCTAAAGATTTTATTTCTTCTCTTTCCTCTCTTGAAAACACCATAAGTTGCAAGTCTGTACCCTTTTGAGTAAATCAAGCCACTTAAAATCAACGATTAACACTTAAAATCAACTAGACTTTTGTTTGTAGGGTTCACCAAGTAGACTAGGCTCTAGGGCCTTGAAATAGGTGTGGAGAGGAAACTCTTCAAGGCCACTTAAACAAACATAAGAGTATGTCATAGGCAATGTTAGAGTCCATTTTTGTAAGAGTCAGTCTGGATCCCCCTCTAACACAGGGGCTAAACACAAGTTCACGTGAGGAAAGGTAGAGGAGATAACCCCTCCAAAGCCGGATCGAGCATAGTGGGGATCGTATATTGAGGGTCGTTCTTGAGATTTACATTGATCGCATTTGACTATGGAGCCTCGTGGACCTCGAATCCATTCAAGATCATCAGTTGTCTTCCAGACCATTTGCCTTCGGTACCCTTGAAAGGCTTCAGACTTTTTTATCCTGCTCATTACGATTAGCCCGACTGTCGACTGTACCTGCCTGGCTTATGACTGACTACGACATGGAAACTTAGTTTTATGTTTTTAGGGACTTACACGGGTGACTGCAGGGGTATACCGTGATACCTAGGGAAGACATCGGATCACACTTTGCAGAGTATACCTGGAGGGTGTTTCCGTGTTCAAGTTACACTTACACCAGTAATTTTCTCTAGTGTCGATCGGCATAATTGTTCTTCCTGCCAGTCAGTTGTTTTCTTAATTTGTCGTTAGGATCTTTTTAGTGTGAGATTTGTGTTTTGCGCTAGCTCAACCTTATAGTGTCAGTTGACCATTTCACAAGGTGGAAGATCAACAACTTCATTGTTCGCATAGGCTTCAGGGCCTGCCATCGATTACTTTGGAGCCACCTCTGCCACCGCTGAGGCACAGGATAGATCAAGAGGGTTCATTTGAAGCGATCAGGCCATGAGAAACTGTACTCAAGCCAGCTCCTAGAGAAGACTTTCTTGCACCAGAAGAGTCCACTGTTTCTGACCTCGAAGTTGAAGGCTTCAGGCCCACAAACCCTTCGATCACTGACTTATCAACACCGCTTTTTATTTCGATAGTCCCTCTTGAGGTGACTTCACGTGAATGTCAATTTGTTAGACGAGCGGCGATGGAAGAAACTAGTGCTACCTCTTCTGGGAATCCTCGTACTCCCATCTCGGCTGCAACGAAAGGGGGTTGTCGATTTTTAATAAGCATTAGTTTAAGCATGAAGTTCATTCAATTTTATCATTTAATGATAACCATAAATGTTGCAGCAACCAAGATCACAAGAAGAAGCACCATGCATAAGAACACAAAATGTATCTTGGGAAACCCTTATCAACAAGGGAAGAAAACCCAGCCAAATCCTTTGCTATAATATTCAAGAGAAGATGTTTACCACCAAGAAATACCTAGCACACAAGAGGGTGCTCAAACCCTAGAACTCTAGCACCCAAGAGAGGTGCGCACCTTTTGCCAAAGAAGTGTACTTGCTAAAATTTCCAAACTCACAAGAAAGATATGATCCTAGAATGGAAGATTTCCCTTTTCTTATATTAGACTTGTCCTATCAACTGAAGTGTCTATTGGTACAACAGGGCCAACCTCTCTAAGGCATAATATATTTATTATCATCATCATCATCATCATCATCATCATCATCATCATCATTATTATTATTATTATTATTATTATTCAGATTAATGATCTTTTACATTATTATTAGAAACAATAAGGTAGGGCCGACTTGTACCCTTTACATGAAAATTAGGGTTACATGTAGGTTTGACTCTTGAACAATATATAGAAAAGGATCTGATACACCCACTAGTGTTCATCCACTAGGGGTACATCCATGGAGATTTCATAGCTCTGATTCACTACATTACATAGAAGAACCAGGTCTTCACACGTTCACTTGTGCTTGTCCACAGGCACGTCCACTCTACAGATATAATTTCCCACTGCCAGCAACAAGAGAATCATCTGGAGTATTCTACTCTGATGCTAAGAGGAGGCTAATACATTATCTTCATTTCTGTTCTCATGACGATGCACCCAACACTTTGGGATTTCACATGTTCACCTTGTGCTCGGCCATAGGCACGTCCTAACTCAATAGATCGCTTTTCCACTGGATAATCATCTGGAGTTATTCTCAACTCTCTGAATGGAGGAGGTCATCTCTACGTTCCCAACTCTATCTCAGGTAGGAACCACGTACCCTTCTTAGGGGATTTCTCTTAGGTTTGTAAGCTGAGAGAAAGACTTCACATAGCTGCAATGATCCACAGCTCACAGGTTTGTAAGATGGAGAATGTCTCACATAGCTGCAATCATCAACACTCACTCTCAGCTAGAGAGACATTCTTCATCATGCCAAGTCACATACGGATGTACTCTGAATTTTATTTTTGGCTGGAGTCATCAATACTCCCTCTCAACTAGGAAGGCATTCTTCACCAAGTCTATTTGGTGTAAGTGTCTGTAGTCTTCTCAGGTGTAGGAAAGTACTGCAAGTATACGATTTTCCTTTGCATCATGTTTTTGACATAATGATATTTCATCTCATCATGTTTCAATCCATTAGGAAACATTGGGTTCTTTAAGGAGCTTTATACATGGCTCTTCGTTATCATCATAGGATCCTGTTAATGTTTATGCCATTATTATAGTTCTTTGCATTTCAATAGATAAGAGCATAATAAGAACAAGATCACTGAGAAATACACATTCACAAGAGACACAACATTTATCCTGGGAAACTCTCTAGGGGAAGAAAACCCAACAAAAA
>ML809101.1:299310-318159 GCA_009831015.1 Picea engelmannii | reverse complement strand
CAATAAATTCAAACTATCATTTACATTCATTGACCTCTTCCTGCAGGTCCATTTACAACACATATTCATACTTATGAGTTTTTGCCATAGTCCTTGGCCAGTTCAGTTATATTTACAATCTGGGGGAAACAGGGTGTTACACAGATCCTGAGAGAGCTGAGATCAAGACATGGTCCTTAATCATCTTCATAGGTGGTTCTTCATCTTCGACAATGTGAGCATGTTGCCTTTTGTGCTTCCTCTTGTACTCTTCTCTTCTGACTGGACAATTATTCGACTTGTGTCCCATATTATCACAATGATAGCATTGTATAGATGAGAGATCTCGTCCCTTGCGTTGTCCTTTCTTCTAAAAATTTCTTGAATGAGATTCTTGATTGTTGAACTTGTTTGATGGTTGCGGTTCTCTCTAAGATTCCCTTTTCAAATAGGGTTTCTTCCTTCCTCCTTTTGTATGAGTAGCTAGGGCTTGATCATCATCCCTTGCTAGTAATTCTTCACGGTTGGCTACCCTTGTCTCTTCTTGGGTGCATTCTTCCCATAGGCTTTCAAACTGCAGTTTTTCCTTTCTGCCACATACTAACTGGATGAAAGCATCCCAAGGTCTTGCGAGACCATTTAGGGAAATTATTACAAATTCATCTTCGTCAATGGTGTCTCCAATCACTTTCAACTGTTCTTTTATTTCAGAGATTTGGGAGAAATATTCTTGAATCATTTCTCCTTTCTGCATCTTGGTATTCTTCAACTGAGTTCTGAGATTCATCTTTCGATTGATGTTCTTTCCTTCATATAGTTTGCTTAGAGCATCAAACATCTCCTTTGTAGTTTTCTTTGACCAAACATACGGGATCAGGTGGTCTTTGATTGAATCTGCAATGATTCTCTGAGCCCTAATTGAGTCATTGTGATGCTTCGCTTTCTCTATGGAATCTTCAGGTTCCTCCACTTCTTCTTTGATAAATCTTGATAGGTCATTCTTTGCAAGGATCAGGCCGATCCTATACTTCCAGGCATGGAAGTTGTCTATACATTCTAGTTTCTCAACAAGCTTTGTGCTTACAACCATCTTGTACTTTCGGCAACAAAAATAACCAAAAATTGAAAATGCTCGAAATCAAATTTTGACCTTACCAGGAGGTGCGCTTGGCTGAGGCGAGTAGCCTGGTTTCCTCAGATCTGAGAAAAACCAAATTTTACCCCATCAAATTTGATCTGTGGATTTCTGGACTGGTGCTTCTGGTACTTCTCGTGCTCTGGTACTTCTGGTACTGGTTTTTTGGTACTTCTGGTACTTTTGTGAAACTAGGGTTTCACTTTTCGGGAGATCCAACCACTGAAAAGGTGCGCTCTAGGTGCCAAATTGATCCTTGGGGGAGGGCGCAACTTTCTAGGAGGTTAGGGAGTTGAAAAGAGATACTTTTTCAAAACCCTAATTTGCAGGTGCTGCAACAGTGACGTTTTGCCTCTTGTAAATAATGATTTCTTCAGGTTGGCTCTGATACCATGTTAATGTTTATGCCATTATTATAGTTCTTTGCATTTCAATAGATAAGATCATAATAAGAACAAGATCATTGAGAAATACACATTCACAAGAGACACAATATTTATCCTGGGAAACCCTATAGGGGAAGAAAACCCAACAAAAACTTCCTTATCATAAATAGCTTATATAATGTTCAAGAGATAACTCAAACCAATACATAAAGTCCTCCCCAAGATATGCGCCACTCTTCTCCCTCTCTCCAACTGGTAATTACAGCTTGCCTCATAAGAGAAGGAGCAAGTGAGTTGTTGTTTGAAGTGAGGTGCTAGCCTCTTATTTATACAAGACTGACACATGTGAAAGGTCACAATTGGCAGGGCCGACATCTCACTCTGGGTGGGTAAATCCACCTTTAATTAATTCTGGGTCTTCCATAATAACTGTTGGGGCCGACTTCTTATTTTTCCCTTTGTAATTGTCCGATGACCAATCCACAAAAGGGGATTTGGTCCTTATACAATTACCGACATGATTAATCCACAATGGGGATTAATCCAATAACAACAATAATAATAATGACATGATTAATCCACAATGGGGATTTAATCCAATAATAATAAGAATTATCTTCGTAGTTACATTATTTCAACAGATCCATCTCATGGTCAAGTAAATCTGTTAGAAGGTTGTGAAGCCACATTGCTTCGCACACTTACTATTATATACTCTGTCTCTGTGGTACTCAAAGCCACAGAGTTTTGTTTCTTGCTGCATCAGGAAACTATGGCAAACTTCATGGTAGAACATCAATCGGATGTGCTCTTTCGGTCCACTGTACTTTCTGCCCAATCTGAATCGTCATGTCCTGCAGACTCAAGTTCATACTGGAGGCATATCTCAGGCCATATCCGAATGTGCCTCGTATATACAAGTTTTGTTGTCGTCTAGTGAGTCTGTCTCAGTTGACTCATGAAATGACTAAGCCTATTCACTACATGGCATGAATCAAGTCTGGTGTTAACTAGATACATCAGTGATCCAAACAATTGTGGATCAATCTTGTCTGAATTGTCGTCAATCTTCTTCTTTCAATCCATCACAGTGGATTTGCATTCTGTCATACTAAACTTATTTTATGTTCCCACGGTATATTTTCCTTGACTCGGGAAAATCTCATCGGTTTTCTATCATACTTGTTGTGAGAAACCTATGGCTATAGATCTCGTTTTGTATTTCTTGACACTTTCATCAGCTGCATGCTTGATCATATAGATTCTCTTAGAAGTTACCACATACTTCCCTTTCTGATTCCTGAATAATATCTTATGCATCATTCTTTAACATATATTGGTGTTCTTCTACTATGGCATCTTGCCATATCGGTTCTCTCGTTGCTTCTCTAAGACAAGGAGTCTCAACATCAATGAAGTGGCTCGTGACTGAAGGAATGTTCGAAAATCTCTTTTGCTTTCTCGGAGTGTGCCTTGAGAGGTTTGTATGTTTCTCTGCCTCTTATAGAGTGGGTCTAGGTAGGCTTTTTAGGCCTTACTACAATATCTCTGAATATATCGGTTGGAACAATTAGATCAACTAGGATAAAGTTTGTCTCCCTTTGAAATGTTGAAGGGGGAGAAGGTAATAGTCTTATTGTCAATCTCCATCTGAGATTGTATGGATCTTTAAAAGACTCTCTTTTACAGGGACAATGTTTTTGCTTGTTCTTGTATAATGAACAATTTAAATATGGTTTGGACTCTCGTACCAGGGATAATGGTCCAAGTCTTGAGAGCTCTTTGTACTAGGAATAATATCCTTTATTTATTTGAAAAATGCAATCAACTATAAATTATAAATCAAATGATTTACCTAGTTTGTAGCCATATCTTTTAGAGGAAGTACTTCTCCTCTCTCTTTTCTTCACTCGCTTGAGGTGGATCTGGATCAATGTCAGCAGTGGAAGCATATTGTCTTCCCTTCTTCCTAGTTGGACAATTGTCACATTTGAAGCACTGAATTTCTGAGGCATATCTTCTTTGATAACCTGAATTGGATGGAGGCTTTTCACCTTTAAAAGTTTGCTTGAAATTTCTTTTGAATCTTCCTCCCTTCTTTGTATGAAGTTCAAGGGCATGATTTTCTTCTGAAGAATCTTCCACTCCCATGTTTCTAAGTCTAAGTTCTTCTTGAGTGCAATATGTCCATAGTCGATCAAAGGTTGGTAGAGATTCTCTTCCACTGATACTTTGAATGAAAGGCTCCCATGATTTTGGAAGATTATGGAGAGTGGTTAAGACAATTTCTCTATCAGACATGATTTCCCCAATGGTCTCTAGATGTTCTTTAATCTCTGATAGCTTCATAAAGAAGAGTGCAAATGAGTCACCCTTTGTCATCTTGGTACTTTGAAGTTGGCTCTTTAAGGTAAGAGCTCTGAGAGTGTTGTCACTTTCAAGAATTCCTTTTAAGAATTCATACATATCATAGGTTGTCTTCAGATTGAAAATACGATGCAAGAGGTGATCTCTTACTGAGTAGATGATTAGCTTTCTTGCTTTGACATCATCTTACCTTCTTGTCTTCTTCTCTATATTTGTAGAAGTGTCTGGTAGAACTTTAGTTGTCACATCCAAGAGATCATGTTCTTCAAGAGTGACTAGAAGCTTTGATTTCCAAGGGCTGAAGTTGCTTGCTCCATCAAGCCTATCCTCTACCAAAGTTATGTTCTTCATTTGATTTGTTTCTTCAAATTATTTCCAACTGGATTTTGAAAACCTAATGATTAGGCTAAATTGGCAACCTTAGATTATATTGGACTTATGAATGCCAACAATCAATTTGATAGTAACACATAAATGCTTGCTAATTCAAAAAATGTTTCTTCAGAAATCCAGAATTAATATTCTACAGGAAATTTCGGCACCCTAGAAACCCTAGGTCCAAAAATCAAAATTTCTTTGAATTTTTTTTTGAGAGCTTCTAGAGATGCGCTGGAAGAGGTCGTACTCTTATATGCCAAGAATAACCCCAATGCCCAATTTTTAAGGGGCAGAAACACCCAAAAGAAGAGGGTCGTACAGATTTTCTGGAAACCCTAGGAGGGTCATACGGTTCTTCAGAAGAGTGGGAATGACTGGTAAAGGATGAGACTTGGTAGATGCTTGTGCAATGGGTTCTTTCAAGACATATGCTCTCAAACCATGTTGATTTTTCATAATAATTATGTTAAGCATGAATTTCATTCAATTTTTTCATTTAACCATAACCATAAATGTTGCAGCAACCAAGATCACAAGAAGAAGCACCATGCACAAGTACACAAAATGTATCTTGGGAAACCATTCTCAACAAGGGAAGAAAACTTGGCCAAATCCTTTGCTATAATATTCAAGAGAAATACCTTTACCACCAAGAAATACCTAGCACACAAGAGGGTGCTCAAACCCTAGAACTCTAGCGCCCAAGAGAGGTGCACACCTTTTGCCAAAGAAGTGTACTTGCTGAAATTTCCAAAATCACAAGAAAGATATGATCCTACAATGGAAGGTTTCCCTTTACCTATATTAGACTTGTCCTATCAACTGAAGTGTCTATTGGTACAACAGGGTCAACCTCTCTAAGGAATAATATATTTATTATTATTAATATTATCCAGATTAATTATCTTTTACATTTATTATTAGACACGATAAGGTAGGGACGACCTGTACCCTTTACATTACAATTAGGGTTACAGGTAGGTATGAATCTTGAACAATATATAGCAAAGGATATGATACACCCACTAGTGCTCATCCACTAGGGGCACATCCATGGGGATGTCATAGCTTTGATTCACTGCATTACACATAAGAACCAGGTCTTCACACGTTCACTTGTGCTCGTCCACAGGCACATCCACTCTACAGATTTTCTTTCCCACTGCCACAGACATGATAATCATCTGGAGTCTTCTCGTCAACTCGGCTGCTCAGAGGAGGCTAATACATCATCTTCATTTTTGTTCTCATGATGATGCACCGAGCACTTTGGGATTTCACACGTTCACTTGTGCTCAGCCACAGGCACATCCTAACTCAACAGATCGCTTTTCCACTAGATAATCATCTGTATTTCTTCTCAACTCTCTGAATGGAGTAGGTCATCTCTACGTTCCCATCCCTGTCTTAGGCATGAACCACGTACCCTTCTTAGGGGATTTCTCTCAGGTTTGTAAGTTGAGAGGAAGACTTCACATAACTGCAATGATCCACACCTCACAGGTTTGTAAGATGGAGAATGTCTCACATAGCTGCAATCATCAACAGGGGTGTCATGCCTCATCCCCCACGTCCACCTATCAGGACTACGGTTGTCCAGGCACCCACTACTTCGGGCAGTGGCACAATCCCTTCAACGACTTTGACCATTTTTCCCTCTATCCATAACATGTCTAGCGTGCCCTTTTTGTATGGGATGTCGGGTTTCGACTTCAGTTCGATCCTAACCTACTCTACTCTATATATTGTTGGTCTAGGGGTAGGGAGCTCTAATTCTCCCTTACAATGATCTGTTGCGGGCACCATTGCCATGTTTAACGCTATCCCTTATGGTGGGGGTCATATCCCTCCTATGTCCCCTTCGCTCGGAGGCGCTTTCCAACAGTCGATTGGGCTTAACATCAACACTAGTTTGTTCAGTGGGGGGAGTCTCAGATCTCAATCCTATGTAAATCTGGTTGGGTCTATGCCTTTTTCTTTGTTCGGTGGGTTAGGAAATAACGCTTTCTCCGCAGGGGGCAACCTTGTGTTTGGTCAACCAAACCCTATGCAAGGCTTCATTCCTTCACAGGGAGCGATGATAGGAGTTTACTCCTTACAAGGTCTTGGAAATCCCTAGCAGGGTTCGTTTCCTTCGCAACGGATGTCGATCAGGGGCAACTCCTCCCACACTCAGTGGAACCCAGGGAAGGTTTCTGTACCTATGCCAGGAGGGTCAGCTGGGGGCATCCCTAACCAAGGTCCTTGGAATACCATACAGAGAGAAATCCCTACACAAGGCATGTCATCCAACTATGAGAATCAGTCGGTGATGCAGAATCAAATGCAAACTCCTTTACTGGCCAGGGCCACCATGGTTTCTACCAAAACATTGGCCAACAACCAAACTTTTTTTGGAAACTTGGTGCCATCCAAAATCTAGGCCCCTCTTTTCATTTGAATCCACCACAACCTAAACTACCTTTCCTAGCAACTCTGCATTTTCCAGACTTGTAGAGACTGTTGAATGACCTAATATGTCATGATCCGTGTTGCCCCCCCATGCCGACTAAGTTGCCCTCGGAAATCCCTAAGTTCGAAGGAAATCCTGGTGAGGATATAGGTGATCATGTTATGACATTTCATTTATGTTTCTCATCCAACTCATTAAAGGATGATTATGTTCAGTTGTGTTTGTTTCAACCCACTCTTATAAGGGGTGTCGTGAAATGGTATATAGAGCTCGATAGCTCAAAGTACGCTTACTTTAACAACCTGGTTATGGTTTTCTTAAACCATTTCCAGTTACCGGTAAGATACAATGTCATCACCGAGTTGTTGGCCAACTTCGAGTAAACAAAATTCATCCATATCTCGAATCACATCCAAGAATGGCGTCGACGAAGAGCTTGATCAAAGTTAAGGTCCCTCCCACATTTTTGTTCGAGTGGTTCCTAAAGTCCTTGGTGCCTTCTGTATCCAAAGATGTCACGACGTCCGAGGTTTTTTCCGAAGAAGAGGCTATCATGAGAGCTTAGCAACTGGAGTTGATTTACTCTCAATCTAGTATGTTGTATGAGATCCTGCCCGACGCACTGCAATCGACTTTCGATAAGACCAAACAAAATTCTGGGCCTCATGTCAATGGCATAGTAGGCTCAACAGAGAGCAAGCCTACAGGTCAGTTGAATAATCGGTTACAACAGTTATCGATTCAACAGATTATGGCCAACCAAACTCCTAGTTTGGTTTCCCCCGTAACCCAAACGGTGAATGTACACAGTGTGCAATTGACGAATCCCAAGGGTAACAAGAAATCTGAGGGAAAGAGGAAATCTAAAAACAAGAATGGTAAGGGGGATAATAAGGCTGTGAATAATGATGGTGAGGGAAAAACAAAAAGAGGAAGGTGAAGTTTCTGTGTAAATTTTGCACGAACGACCACTTGACTCACAAATGCCCTCGGCTTGAGGAAGCCCAAAAGCTATTGTTACAACAACATCCTGCCATGTTAACCAACCCTTTTCCACAAGGGAGAAATATTGTTCAAGCTTCCTCATCCACTAACGCGCCTGGGGGAAATTAGGGATCCCTCGTGCCTAATACTAAAAACGGAGCCACAAACATTTATATGATGAAATCTAATGCTCGTTTGCAGACTAGGGCTCGTAATTACAGAATGACAGAATCTGTTGAGAAGGGCAAAGAAGCCTCCAACCCACCACCTCCTCTTCAAATTGAGAATATTGTGGGAGAAACTATGACTCGCATCCCTAAGGGTGCATTTAAAAAGGCTTCTCACAACCTGAATGCAAGGGCTGCTCAGAATTACTCCATCATGGAGGATTTGGCACAAACTACTTGTGCAATGTCTTCCCTAGACGTCCTCCAGAGTTTCCCCTCATAGAGGAAACCATTGTTGTGTGCCTTGGGAGTGACCAAGACTACTAACTCGAGAATGATTGTTTTTGACCCTATATATTATAAACCTCGTCTTCCTCACCTTGTCTCTTTTTAGCTAATAGTGGTGTATGCCACGAAATCGTTGACATGGAACATTTTCCATGCGGTGGTTGGTGAGGGTGCCTCAACTTGCATGATGTCGTTGGCATGTTGGAAGGCCATTAGCCAACTTGAGTTGTCTCTGTCACCCACTTTGCTAACTGTGTTTAATGGGAAATATTTTAGACCACATGGCATAATTCCCTTCTTCCCTGTGCAATTGAAGGGAAAAACCGTGTGTGTCAAAGTAGAAGTAGTCGATGCACCTCTCAACTACAATCTTTTGTTAGGGTGGAGTTGGACCTACGTTATGACAGCGGTTGTATCCATCATTTTTCAGGTCTTATGTTTTCCTCACGAAGGTCGATTCATAACCATTGATCAATTATCCTTCTCCCATCCTAACCCGTCATTGGGGGAATCCACGGTCTCGATGATTGACAACCCACAGCCAGGTACCGTCAACTTAGGTGTCGGATTGTTTCCATATTTAATGCAGACTTTTGATTATCCGTCGCCTGCTGATGATGTCGAGTTTATTTTGGTTGTCCTCGACCAGCCGAAGGCTGTGATCTTTCAAGTCGCTTCTTTTAGAACGAGTTACTTTAAAGAAACGTAGATTTTAGCTTCCCCATCAGCTTAGATGGAAGGGGTAGGGCACCCTGGAATGGCTATGCCCTTATCCGCTGCTAAGGTTTCATACAATATTGTCCAGCAAGCCTCGGTCAACCTTGATCTGGCTCCCCCATAGAAGGTAGATCTCGTTCTCGAGCCTATTTGGGCTCAAGACTCTCTCTCCACTCACAATCATTTGGACTTAGTATTTCCCTCTAACGAGGCAATTTTGGAGGCAATGACTAAGTCGGACAGACCTTGGGATGATCTTCAACACATATCTTATTTCTTACCCGAGTTGAGGAGAATAGAGGCAGGAGAGTTCACTACGACCATGAATGGAGATGCCCCTTGTCTTGTTAACCCTTTGGCCACTCGTGGAATCTAGTTCGAGGGAAACATGGGAAGTATAGCTTAAACAATTCCTATCACCATCTCTAGAACCCCTGGTGTCGTGGAAAACGTCTTCGTTAGAGCAGATTGTTCCTCCGAAGATATTCAGATCTACATTGAATTATTTAGAGAGTTTCACGATGTCTTTGCCTGGTCTTATGAGGATATGTCAAGCATTGAACCATGTATCATTGAACACGAGATCACAAGTTACCCCGATGTTAAGCCTGTCCGACAGAAGCTTTGCCCAGTCAATCCTCGCAAGGCAGCGATGATCAAGGTTGAGGTAGAGAAAATCATCAAGGTTGGTTTCATATATCCAGTGCAATTGACGGAATGGGTGTCGAACCATGCTCTTGTCAACAAACAGAAAGGTACGATCCACGTGTGTATGGACTTTCATGATATTAACAAAGCTTACCCGAAAGATAATTTTCCAACTCCATTCATTGACTAGATTGTCGTTGAATGTGCGGGTTGTGAGGTCTTTTATTTTATGGATGGTTTTTCATGGTACAACCAGATTTAGATCAAGCTCGAGTACCAACATAAACGACATTTATTTGTCCTTGGGGTACATTCGCATACAATAAAATGCCTTTTGGCCTTAAGAATGTTGTAGCCACTTTTCAACGAGCCATGTCATTTTCCTTCCACGACCTCAAAAACATAGTCGAGGTGTATCTTGTTGATCTGGCATCACATTCTCGTAAGAGATATGATCATCCCAACCATTTACGACTTATCTTTGAGAGGTGTCGCTACGATCAAATTCCCCTGAATCCAAATAAGTGTAGTTTTTGCGTGACATCGGGACACTTGTTAGGTTTTATCATGTCAACTAAAGGGATCATGGTATATAAAGGTTGATGCAATAGTTCAATTTCCTCCCCCACACGTAATCCCACAACTTCAAAGTCTACAGGGGAAGACCAACATTTTTTGTCGTTTTGTTGCCATCTATGGCAAAATTACTAAAGGGTTTATGCATCTCTTGAAGAAAGGGGTCCCATTCTATTGGGATGAAGCGACTCATCACTCTTTCAAAGCATTGAAACATGCTCTGACATTTTCCCCTCTACTCAGTCCTTTGGATTATGGCAAGGATTTCTTGTTGTACTTGGTTGTCGTGGAGTCTACTATTGGCATGGTCTTGGTCCAATACGATGACGTGCTCGAAGAGCATGTTATCTACTATCTTAGTTGAGGCTTGGTACGACCGGAACTCAACTACACAATGTTGAGAAACTTGCTTTGGCAGTTTTTCATGCTTTCCAAGGGTTCCATCATTACATCTTACTTTGCAAGACCATCGTCCTAGCTGTCGTGAACCATTTTCAATATGTGTTAACATAACAGGGCATCGGCGGGAAATTCAATCGATGGATGGTCATCCTGCAAGAATTTGACTTGGATTTTGTTTCGGCAAATCTAAAAAGTCATTGGTATTTGTTGAACTAATCTCGGAACTTCCGATCGAGAGTGGTAACAATTTTCCCGAAGAGTCACTGATCAATGGGGATCTTTTCCTTATTGCATCTTTGGACCCTTGGTATGGAGATATACTTGTGTATCTTCAAACTTTGAAGTGTTTGTATTCTGCTTCTTGCGATGAGCGTCGGCGAATATGCCATCAAGCGAGGAATTATCTTATCATCGATGATACTTTATATCGTTGAGGAGTGGATTGCATTCTACGTCGTTGTCTCGCTCACGAAGAGGCTGAACTTGTGTTGAATGACTATCACACAGGAGCATGTGGCGGTCACCTGTCTGGGTTGGCAACAACCCAAAATATTTTTCACGCTGGATAATTTTGGCCCTCGTTGATAAAATATTGTGTAGAGGCGGTCAAGAAGTGTCACTCATGCCAGATATTCTCTCGGAAGATGCGAGCACACCCTACTCCCATGTTTCCAATTATTATTGTTGGTCCCTTCACCAAGTGGGGGATTGATTTTAATACATTCCACTCAGTTTCAGCTAGGGGGCATTGCTATATCATCGTGGCGGCAGACTACTTCACTAACTGGGTGGAGGCCATGTTGACATTCAACAATGACGGAGAAACGACTACACTTTTCATTTTTAACCAGATTGTAGCCAGGTTTGGTATTCCAAAAGAGATTGTCACAGACCATGGAAGTCACTTCCAGAACAAGGCGATGTCTGAGTTAACATCAAAACTGGGGTTTAAGAAAGAACATTCGTCACCTTACTACCCACAGGTGAATGGTCAAGTGGAGATTGTTAATAAGTCTCTCAAGACTATTCTTCAACATACAATCAATTCAACCAAGTTGAATTGGCATTTGATGTTGTACTTGACACTTTGGGATTATCGAACCTCAGTCAAGACTGCTACTGGTTTTTCTCCTTTCCAACTCGTTTACGGGCTAGAGGCAATCTTTCCCATAGAGTGCCAAATCCCTTCTCTTAAACTGGTAGTGGAAATACTGCTCGACACTACTCCACTTGAAGAGCGTATTTTATATCTTGAGCAACTCGATGAGAAACATCGAGATGCAGCCTTGGCCAACACTCACAAACAACATGTCAAGTGTTAGTATGATCAGTCCGTACACCCTTAAGTTTTCTCCGAAGGCGACCTTGTCCTAGTCTATGACCAAGATAAAGATCCCTTGGGGGCAGGAAAATTCAAACCCATGTGGTTCAGACCGTTCATTGTTAATAAATTTTTAGAAAAGGGTGCCTATCAACTAGTTGATTTTGAGGGTAACGCTTTATCGGAGCCTAGAAATGGGTTATACCTTAAGAATTATTACGATTATATCGGTCACCTGGGCGTGACTTCTTGTATATAATGTATAGCTTTATTTATGCATTATTGTCTTTTTGTTTTATAGACGTGTAGTTTATTGTGTTTTTTTTCACTGTGGCAGATGTAAAGTGAATTTGAGGTCTATGTTGGGTTCGTAGACGGTGCTAGTCAACACACTCAGAGGCTTTCTTCCACATCTTGGGTGATCTTTACACCCTTTAGTCAATTGATGTCTTTTGGAGGTATTTTTCTGAGAAAAACAACCAATAATGTTGTCGAGTACAGTGTCGTAATAGAATTACTATGTGATGCCTTGTCACATGGTATTTCTCACCTCTGAGTTTATCTATATGCTTAATTGGTCGCATCTCAATTAAATGGAGTATATCGTTTCTACGATCCCACCCTTCACCGATGATTCCTTAGGGTACATCTCTTAGAACACTATTTTGATTGTATTACTTATATTCATGTTCCTAGGAGATCTAATCAACTAACTGATACATTGTCTAATAATGTATTAGATTGACATATTTCTCACACATAAAAGTAAAATCACACACATACACGCACATTTAAATACATTTGTACAAAATGTTTATCCATAAGGCAAAAATATGTATATATATAATAATGTGTCCAAACAATAATGTCATAAGTACAAAAGTGGGCCATAAAGCCTCTAGTAGAGCTAGTATACATCGTTAGGCTCAAGCCCTCACTACATAATAGAGTACAAAAGGTGCCCTCGACATGTATGTGGTCCAACACTAACTATGGCCTAAGCCTGTTATCCCTAGTATAATGAACTACAACATTCACAAGAAGTCGAAACAACTGAACCCAAGTCCTGGGTACCCCTACAACATGTGGTTGCATGGCCAGGGGAAGGCCCTCTATCTCTTCCATTGACACTGCACGAGTGAGAGTTGTCGGGTTCCTCTCTACTCATCGCAGTACTCTCTCAGCCTCTCAAGATGGTAGTCCTCCTGCAGTTGATGGTCCTCCTGCTACTGTTGGTCTAGTATCTGCTCGAGGACGATGCCTGGTCCTCGTGAAGTCGGTTGGTTGTATCGGTCCCACATCTGTATATGGTAGATCATTGAGTTAGTACTTTGACATTACCATAAAAAGGATAAAATTTAAAAATTTAAAAATAAAATAACTTTAAAATGTGTTTACCTATATTTCTACGCTCCTTGTTAGGGGGCATAGGCATATCAAGATCCCTCAGGAAACTGATCCCTGTGTAGGGGTAGTCCTCGATCACAGGAATTTGACAGGCCCACCAATCAAAGAATTTGTCATCAAAGGCCTCATGTACTCTCCCCGCACCCTGTCGAGGCAACAAAGTTGCCCACCTAAATAATGTCGTAAAGGAGGCAATAAGGCCTCGTACTATCTCTCGCGGGTTAAGGCTTGGCACTCTCTCGAAAAAGAAAGCGCACAACACGGTCTCAAACCTAGAGTTCTTGTTTGTTCTTCTTTGGCAGTCGATTAGTTGTTTTTTCATATATGTGAGCATTGTAGTGCTCCTGTCAAAGATGGTGGCATCTAGACACTGAGTTGCACAATGCATCTGTGCACGTGAAGCTTGATGAAGTGTTACAGATCCTGTGATCCACCCAATCATGTAAAGTACTATCTGAATATTGAGGTTTGTGATCTTACGAATCGACACCTGAGATCCTACTTTCTCAGTGCCAGCCTCACAATACATGTCAATGTAATCTTCTATGTTGTGTGGTCCTGGAGAAAAGGCCCTCAAGTTGACCGGTTCCCCCATCATGGAGAGGTCGGTAAAAAAGTATATATCCTTCGTCGTCGGAGTTAATGATTGGCCCTCTAGCATGAAGGTCTCTGTATCTAGATGCTAATACTCTATCAGATGGTTCAATAGCATGGGTTGTGCCCTCGTGAATGGACATTGCAAGAATTTCCACATACGACATTGCTTAAGCATGGAAATGGCCCTTGAATCCTCCTCTACCAAGAAATCTAACTCCTCATGTTTTCTCTCTCTCCAATGAACATACATCTCGTTGCAAAAAGTTTGTCAGGTTAGTCCTTTGTTTCATATTTTTGAAATATTAAAGAGATGTATGTGGGTTGTCCTTAAGACAATCGCGTATGTACACGGGCTAAGTGTTACTTTTCCCCGTACATACGCATGTTGAGTGTGGAAACCCGTGTACACGCAAGCCCGACCTTTTTATTAGGGTGTGCACCCTGTAAACAATGAAATAAGCAATAAATAATTAATGAAAAGGCTAAGAGAGGTCATTTGTACTTACTTGGTTCAGGTTTGAAGATCTTTCGTCCACCGTAGCTCCTCAAATTTGCGTTTTAAAGGAGAGGGTTTTTTGGCTTTTGGTTATTTTCCAATTTGCAATGGTTAAAATGAGTTTTCCACCCCTATTTATAGACTTTTTTGGCTCTTTTTGCCCCAGTTTGGTCCTCTTTTTCCCCTATTCTTGGCTCGGTGGCTACTTTAGTTTCTTTTTGAGAGATCTTTGGGTTGTTCTAATGAACATTTTCTTTTGGTTTGGTGTTTTTATGAGACGGGTTACACTCACATCATCCCGTGGTAAAAGTTGTTTTACAACATTTGCATATAGGTTAGGTTCTCATCACCTTGCATCTTGCATATTGTTGACTTTTTTTTCTTTTCCATAGGATCGATCCCACCGAATTGCGACACGGAACCTTCTATGTTGCTTTAGAAGTGTTGTAATTAGGTGGTATATCCTTCCTCTACATGGATGCCCTAGGTAGATCCTTTGTTGCATTTTGGCATCCATGCTGTGAGTATTTTCCATAGGCTTGGGAGTCCTTTAAGTCCCGCCATGATTGTATATCGAAGTGCCATTCTTCTTCATCTTTTCTAGATCATACCCGAGGGACTCCCTATGAGCATGATTTTTTGTCTTTCAGGCTCGCTTAAACTTTGAAAGAAACATCTAACAACAACTTATTTATTCTTTTCGGTCTCATTTGGATTACTTAAGAAAAGAATCCCCCCTGGAGTCTTATTTAAGCCCTTTTCAGACTCTCTAAAATTGAAAATATTGTCGAGCGATCTTGTTTTCCTTCATGCTCGTCAAACACAAATTTGAAGGCACGTCTGTCTGGACGGTTAATTTACGAATAAAGGTATGCCCTAGGAGCTTCAGTTCCCTAGGAGAGTATTCTCAGGCATAAGTCTAACCCTTTTTCGGGCCTAAGGGACTAATTTTTTGAAAAAGTTCCATTCTCTCTGGTTTTGGCTTATCTCTTTTTTGGGCCTCAGAGACTATCTACGAAAAAGGAACCCCCTCGGAGTCCATAGTTAATCTCTTTTCAGACTCCCTAAATATGAAAAGATCGTTGAGTGACCTTGTTCCTTTCACACTTGTTAATTGGTCCAGAAGGAATATCTATTTGGCATAAGTTTAACCCTTTTTCCGGCCAATAGATTATCCAGGAAAAAGGTATGCCTCGGGATACATGTCTCGTCGGGAGAGTTCTCCTAATTATATTTTATACTTTTTCGAGCTAAGGAGACTAAACTTAGAAAAAACTGGTGAGTCCATAGTTAAGCTCTTTTCAGACTCCTTAAAATTGAAAAGATAGTCGAGTGATCTTGTCTATGTCACACTCGTTAAAAAGGTTTCGAAGAGACATCCTTTCGGTATAAGTTTACTGTTTAACCCTTTTTCGAACCGACTGGACTAATTACGAAAAATAAAATCTCTGGAGTCTTCTTTTAGTGTTTTGCAGACTCTTTAAACGTGAAAAACCACTGAGCTTACCTTGTCTGGGCTCATAAAACTTCACATGGAAGGAGTCTTGTTGTGTCATACTTAATCACATCGCATGTCTCATCCTTGCGTCTTTGGTCTAATGTTGGATTCATGTTGCTATTAACTAAACCTTCAAAGAATTCCTTAAATGCAATCCTAATAGCACGTTTTCCCTCGCGATTTGACAGCTTGACCCATGGAGGAATTTTCTTGAGTGTCCTTATGCTACACATGTCTCCTTTCCCTGAGCATCAGTATGTTCCATGCACTTGGAACTAGTTTGCTTGCCCACGACACTCATTCCTCCTTTGTAACGTAGTAGTCTTTTTTTATTTTTCAATCTCATTAAAAATTTGAAAAAGACAAAAAAAATCAAATACTCCAAAGAGAGCGGACGAGATATACATTCTCTTTTATTGGAAGCAAGATAAACGCCCTTGGACAAATCACATCCTTCCATTTGTTCACCAAGCATTGGGATCTAGTATGACTTTAGGAAGGTGTTCTCGTTACATAGAATTGTGTCCTCCTCTATTTGGTTACTCTTCTAAACATATGGAGAGTTTGTGGTGCCTCTTGTATCACAGACTTATGTCAATAATATGTTGCCTAAGTCTCATCATTTTGACATTATTTTGTCCAAGGGAAGTTTTATTCAACCTGAGTCGGCCATTCTGTAGTTTCTCTTGACTTTCATGAGTCGGCCATCCCGAGAGTCCAGTGAAGCTAATATTCAAAATCAATGAAGTTTTGTGCCTGATGATCAAGATCCTCCAGTCTTTTCCCGACAACATGTCGAAGACCTCAGAGTAGTGAGTTTTACACTCCTATTGTACTCCTACCTAAGCTTTGAAGATCTTTAAGTTGTTGCTCAAGCTATGAAGTCCTCATCTCCAGCTATAGACATCGATGCTTCTTGAAGATGCATATCAAATTGTACTTGTATATCTTCTGATGATTTTGAGATGTAGATATGTTGTGTATTGTTCATGGCTACACTTTATATAGACATGTATATTTTTTTCGTAGTCATGATTACTATATATATGACATGGATCTGCAATGTACTTGATTGGCAGCCATGCTTAGTTCATCCCAAGCATGGGTATGCCCGCCTCAGAGAGATTATCATTATTTTCCATATGACACGCTCATGAAAACTCGTCTTAGGATCACTCAACTCTGTGCCTTCCCACTATATAAAGATATTCTAATGTATTTCAACTAGCAGTCGCTCTTCTGACCTCACACATTAGGGGTCATTTGTTATCGTAAAAAAAATTCCATATATGTGCAAACAAGACATTGTCCCATCCATTTGCATACTTTGCCAAAAATATTGTTGAGGCTTCCTTCTAAAAAACCATTTTTTGGATAGTGTACGCACCTTGCTGCACTAATAGCCTGCGTAAACACGTGTGTTGCATGCTAGTTAGCCCGCTTACACACGTGTGTTGCATTCTATTTATCCTGGGTTTACCTCCAAAAGTTCCAAAAAATATAAAAATGCACAGAATTCAGTGGAGTTTACGGGCTATGGAGGGTTTTCTAACCATTTTACCCCTTGTAGCCCATCCCCAAACTGAATAACCATCTTTTTCTCATATAAAAAGAGGTCTTTGGGAGTTATTTAGGAACATGAACAAGAGAATAAGAAAACGTTGCCAAAATCCCTTCCCTTTCTTTGCCCAAGATTTGCATCTCATTCTGAGTTTTAGCCTCAACTTTCCCCTCTAGCCTTTCTCCTTATGCAACCCTTCCTCCTTCCCTTGATAGTATGGTGGTTGTGAGAATCTAATGTGGGATTAATGCACTTGGATCCACGACAAAGTAGCCCGGACTTGGTTCGTAGAGCGGTCGTTAGCAAAGGTTGTAACATTTTTTTATCTTGAATTTGAATAAAAGAGATTATCCTTGTCCCAAAGCCCTATGTTTGTATGTTCTTGTTAATTTGAGCATTTATAGCTATGTTTAGACTTTTAAAGTGATTATTAGAGATTGTATATGTTGTTGCATTGTATTCCTAACCCCTTGTAGGTCAGCTTTGGGAGGAGATCTATGATCTAGGAGGTGGAAACAAGTGAAAGAGGTCTACACCAACTACAAGGATTGAAGGTGCTGCACTCACTATCCCTCTCTTTCCTCTTTCTCTCATCAATTAGTTTAGATGGTTTTGGGGTAGATTAAAGGTAGATCCATCTTTTAAGGGAGTTATCACTTTGCCTATTCCTTAGACCCAGTTTAGGGGGATTTTCCCCGTAGCAACATCATCATCATACTTGAAAATAAACATGAGCCAACCTTTTGCGAGAAAATAAAATATCGGACCATACCCTAAAATAGGATCCCACTCTAGTTGAAGCCAAATTTCACTCAAAATCACCATGGAAACTCCATGACTAAGGAATTTTCCCACCAAATTATTTCCCTTTAACAATATAATTTGATCCACCTAAATATCTTCACCAACAACCAGAGAAATACCACCTCCTCGATATTTAATCACCTTCTTCTTCTTCTTCCCTCGTCATCTCATTGCATGATTAAACCCAACACCCTACAGATCTTGCAACTGCAAATTTGCACTGATGAACCCTAACCCTGGTGTTACAGACCAAATTCCCACACTATTAAGTGTGTATTTGTCACACTTTAGCGAGGGAGTGTTTTTCATAATCCCTAAACATGTTAGGAGAGAAATTTATCATATGAAGGTCAAAATACTATGTGCCCATGTATTATTCATTTTTATTCAAAAAAGGGAAATTAATTTAGTGTGAGAATCCACCTCACATTTAGTTTCCTAATATCAAGGAGAAGTTGAGAGTCTCATGGATGGTTGAGATATTTTCTCAAACCAAAATCCTAATTTGATGGATCTTGAGAGATATTTCCTCCTTAAAATCCCCGAGAGATATTTTCTCCCTAAAATCCTTGAGAGATATTTTCTCCCTAAAAATATTGGAGATCCCAATTTAGTGGATCCACTGAGTGATCTTATCCATGGTGGTTAAGCCTCCAAATCCTATATAATGAGGGCATTCCAAGGTG
>ML809101.1:259053-270528 GCA_009831015.1 Picea engelmannii | reverse complement strand
TATATAAATACCTATTGATACAGGGAAATATATGATGAACATGTACCATGGAAGGATTATATAATTAGAGATGTTATCAAACTCATTTTTTATTTTCTAAGCAATTGCATGTTGTTGCAACTAGTATAGATCCATCTTAACTCTAGATATATCATGCTTCAAATTCCTCGAGGTGCAAACCTTTCCTCAAGTTTTTTCAATCGAGAAAAGGTTTTCACCTCGAGGGATTTGATCTCCCTCAATGCATGATAAATCCAGAGTTAAAATAAATCTATGCTAAAAATGTATACGATGTTACTTTTGAAATGGGTTAACTCTAAAATTCCTCATGCATTTCACTACCATTTCCATGTTCATCTATGTAGAGGTTGTTGTTTCCCATGTAACATTGTTCTACATTACAAACGTCCACCTACAAAGAAGCCTTTGATAAATCACTTTAATGGAAATGAATAACAAAACTATATTACAAGATATTATTAAATTATCACCTGCTCATTTTTGTCAAACCTCTCAAATTGTTATTAACATATCCCCAACATATTTGTTGAGAAATTTTAATAATACAAGCATTGGATGAGGATATGTTGGAATGTAATAGGCCAAACATCATCTAAAACACCATTTATCCATTTGATACTACTATTTTTTGAAAATTAGAAAAATATCATTAAAAAAAAGGTGAATTATATATGGTTAATATATGTTATATATGTTCAATATTGCACAGGATTAGTCATATTAGTCACACATCCTTTCCCTTCTATGTTAGGGGTTAAATGTTGATGGAAGTTTATAGTTGCAAGGGTTAATGGGTATATGTTAGAGGATGGGATTAGTCATATTAGTCACACAAGATTTCCCTTCTATGTTAGGGCTTAAACGTTGATAGAAGTTTAGAGTTGTAAGGGTTTATGGGTATATGTTAGAGGATGGGGTTAAGGTTTGGGAGATAGGGATTATACACTAAGGGTTAGGGGTTAAGCATAAAAAAAAATGGTGAAGAGTTTGATAAATTTATATAAGAAAGACAATGATAATCATTGATCTTAAAACAAAACAAAACAATGATACATATACAAATTATACAAAACGATTTACCTAGGAAACTTTTATTGGAGAAAACCAACAAACTCAAAACTACACTTCTTCCTTATTGCATTAACTTAACCATTCACAATATATTATTTAGATATTTTACACAATAATTAAATACTCAATATTAATAATTAAATATCCCATGTTAGGACATAGTTCAAACAATAAGTAACATATAGGATATTTAGTGATGAATGGGTAGTTTGTTCTTATTCTCCAATCCTTTATATTCTATCATTTGTGTCTCATAAGTAACAATTTTGATGATGTTAGGCATAATTTAGTCTTATTAGTCCCTTCCAAAAGCAACTAGGGACTCTAGCATTCGATACAATGTTGATCATCAATTAGTTTGGCGTTGACTGCAAATATTTTCATACTTTCCAAACTTATAGATAGGAGAAAAGAAATTGTTATTTTTTTATAATATTTAAATTGATTTTTTCAAAACCCTATTAGCTAACAAGATGGATGTCTTATTGCCGATCTTTGATAGATAAGTTAAGCTTTCTAGTCTATTATAACTTTCTTGAATCTATGATACATTTCTCCCAAACACTTTTCCCAATGTTACATAACCTAAGTTTTCAACCTGTTATAACTTCATTGAATCTATGTCATATGAACTTCATTGATTATTTTCTGACGTCTTTAAATAGGCGGCTTTAACCGCAATGCATTATTTAACGAGGATGCATTATTTCCACTGAAAAATCGATCTCTATGTATGTGGTGAGTTTTAGCAGCATTCTACTGCCTTTCTCCACCCACCAACATTGTGCCTTTATATAATACATCACCTACTGTCATTGTGTTTGTATGAAATACATCATCGAGCTGAAGCTATTGCTGGAGCCAGCGTTGGTGTTGTGTTGGGGCGAGCGTTGGTGTTGCTCGAGCACTGAAAACCCTAGAAAATAACTAGGAGGTATAGTTAAGCTACAGTTAAGGTAACTTACTTAATAGATTTTCAATATCAATAATTTTACTAAACCTCTAGAATTGTAGTGGCGAAAAATATTAATATAAGAACGATGTAACATTAATGGAAAAAAAAATCACAACATTCGCTCATGATTTTGTAGAATTGAACATGGATATGGTGAAACTGATTTTGACATTATCCTTTCCTTCACACATGTCTAGCTAAAGCTAAGAAAACTACTACAGTTCTGTCGAAAATTCATATCAGTTTAATGAATATCAATGAAATTGTCGAAATTTCAAGATAAGAATATTAATTTAGTTCTCCAAAATTACCTGAAATATATGATGGGTCTGCAAGGCCAGTCATTTCCTCATCACCAGAGGCAGATACATTATCACTAGTGTTTTCGTGTTTTCTACCTTCATCATCTTGTTTCCAAGCCAAATTCTTGCCTTCGCATATTGAAGACAATATTCTAAAATAGGCGCAGGATTATAAAATAAAACATAAATTGCATACAGTTTTGGAATTTTTTTTTAATCTTGTAGTGCTTGAACTAATAGAGGGTATTTTTTTTACTACATTAATACAACCAATAAACACTATACTTCTCATCTGCATCTAAAGCTTTCAATTTAAGGGAATGACAAACTAGTTGTCTGCATACTGTGTAAACACTGAACAAATTTCTGAAGAAATTTTTCGATATGTTCGGATAAGTAATTCAAATAAAGACCTTAGAAAGAAAATCTATTTGGATAAAGAATATAAATTATACATGAAGTGAATCTGAAAAATTGTTGAAATATATTTCCAATGCAAATTCAGACAAGAATCGATGAATCTACCTTTCACTATCTACTGGTATATATAGGCGAGCGTTGGGAATGTATTCATAAACCATAATCAGCTCCCCCTTTTCATCGCACCACCCCAGCAATGACACCAGGTTTTTATGGAAAAGACGGTTGATGACACTGATCTCTAAGATAAATTCCTCTTTTCCTAGTTTGGCATCCATTAATTGAAACATAGGAGATAATGGCCCTGCCCTCGCTCCTGCATATGAAAAGATGTTCGACAGCCTGGGTAAGTTTATCTGCACACCCCCTTTCGCTTGGTGTCCATCTTATCTCCCCTCGGAGCTCTCCCTCTCCTCGTTATTCCCTTCTTTTCTCGCTCAGCTCTCTTCCTAGTAGCCTTTCTCGCTCCTAGAAGACTCAGTTGGTTGACTCTGAGCCCTCCCTCCTTTTGGATTATTGGCTCTTGTCTTTCTACTCCTTCTCTTTCAACACCTCTCTCTGCTCATGGCCTTTAATTCTACCCTTTCTCGACCTCAATTTCCTCTTGCTGAAGGTCTGTGGCTGCAACTGGTTTGTAGCACTATCAGAGTATGCAGTAATGTAGAGTGGAAAAAAGATCTTAGAGGACTCAGGGCATTTGGACGAGGACCTAATTGAATATGAATGCATCGGATGTAGCAGGATTAGAATTCAAATTGGAGCACTCGGCTCCACCAAGGCCTTTGAGCTAGAAACTTTGTCCCAACACAGACATATGATAGAGAGGCTCCAAGACAAGCGTTATGCCCAGAGAAGTCAGCTAGAGGAACATCACAAAAACATGGAGGCAATGCAGAGGCGACTGGATCAGCTGGAAGGCGCGCAACATCATCCAAGAAACTTGGGAGATGAACAGGAAAACTCCAAGAAAGAACATTCAACATCAGTGAACCAAATTCTAGACCTGAATGAGCCACATTCGGAAACTATGCTGGAAATTCAGCAGGTCAAATTAGAAAAGGGTAGTTAAACTCTGTTGTTTTCATCTTTTGTCTTATGCTATGTATTAATTATATCTTCTACAGGTATTCGGTGAGCTATAATCATAGAAGTTTTGTTAGAAAAGGAGGATGCAACACAAATTGTTATTGTTATTGTTATGCATCTTGCAACTGTTATAGGATCTACTCTAGATGGCATCTCTCGAAGGTCTTTAATGACCATTTTTTTGTAATCGAGTGGACCACACCTTTAATATATCTTTTCCCAGTTTCTTTAAAAAAAATAGGATATGTTGGAATGTGGTAGGCCAATCATCATTTGAAACACCATTCCTCCATCCGATACGTTATATATGTTCAATATTGCATGGGATTAGTCATATTAGTCACACATCCTCCTTTTGCTTCTATGTTAGGGGTTAAACATCGATAGAATTTTAGATTTGCAAGGGTTAATGGGTATATGCTAGAGGATGGGGATAAGGGTGGGGAGATAGGGATTATACACTAAAGGTTAGGGGTTAATACTAAAAAATGGTGAAGAGTTTGATAACTTTATATAAGAAAGATAATGATAATTATTGATCTTAAACAAAACAAAACAATGACATATATACAAATTATACAAAAAGATTTACCTGGGAAACCTTTATTTCAAATTATAAAATGATTTGGCACATTGATTCCAACTCTACATCAAAAAATAATTTGATTCATTAATTTTTAATTGAATTCATTGATAGCACACTTCAAAACAAACAAGTTGCATCTATTTAAGCAACTATTTGGTGAAGGTATCAATATTAGTATGTTAAAGGTGGGGTGAATTACATTAGATATTGATATCAAACAATATAAAATACAAATACAAATAAAAATATGAGAAACATAATGTCCAAAAACCCAAAATAATATAAACAAATAAAATGAATGTAATTAGAATAGGAATAAGAAACAAAAATAAAATGTTCACAAATATTAAAAAATAAAATAAAATGTGAATATAATGAATTACAATATATAAATACCTATTGATACAGGGAAATATATGTTGAACATGTACCATGGAAGGATTATATAATTAGAGATGTTATCAAACTCATTTTTTATTTTCTAAGCAATTGCATGTTGTTGCAACTACTATAGATCCATCTTAACTCCAGATATATCATGCTTCAAATTCCTCGAGGTGCAGACCTTTCCTCAAGTTTTTTCAATCTAGAAAAGGTTTTCACCTCGAGCGATTTGATCTCCCTCAATGCATGATAAATCCAGAGTTAAAATAAATCTATGCTGAAAATGTATACGATGTTACTTTTGAAATGGGTTAACTCTAAAATTCCTCATGCATTTCACTACCATTTCCATCTTCATCTATGTAGATGTTGTTTCTTCCCATGTAACATTGGTCTACATTACAAATGTCCACATACAAAGAAGCCTTTGATAAATCACTTTAATGGAAATGAATAACAAAACTACATTACAAGATATTATTAAATTATCACCTGCTCATTTTTGTCAAACCTCTCAAATTGTTATTAACATATCCCCAACATATTTGTTAAGAAATTTTAATAGTACAAGCATTGGATAAGGATATGTTGGAATGTAGTAGGCCAATCATCATCTAAAACACCATTCCTTCATCTGATACTGCTATTTTTTGAAAATTAGAAAAATATCATTAAAAAAAAGGTGAATTATATATGGTTAATATATGTTATATATGTTCAATATTGCACGGGATTAGTCATATTAGTCACACATCCTTTCCCTTCTATGTTAGGGTTTAAATGTTGATAGAAGTTTATAGTTGCAAGGGTTAATGGGTATATGTTAGAGGATGCGATTATCCATATTAGTCACACAAGATTTCCCTTCTATGTTAAGGGTTAAACGTTGATATAAGTTTAGAGTTGTAAGGGTTAATGGGTATATGTTAGAGGATGGGGTTAAGGTTTGGTAGATAGGGATTATACACTAAGGGTTAGGGGTTAAGCATAAAAAAAAATGGTGAAGAGTTTGATAAGTTTATATAAGAAAGACAATGATAATCATTGATCTTAAAATAAAACAAAACAATACAAAACAATGATACATATACAAATTATGCAAAACGATTTACCTGGGAAACTTTTATTGGAGACTCAAAACTACACTTCTTTCTTATTGCATTATCTTAACCATTCACAATATAGTGTTTAGATATTTTACAGAGTAATTAAATACTCAATATTAATAATTAAATATCCCATGTTAGGACATAGTTCAAACAATAAGTAACATATAGGATATTTAGTTATGAATGGGCAGTTTGTTCTTATTCTCTAATCCTTTCTATTATGTCATTTGTGTCTCATAAGTAACAAGTTTGATGATGTTAGGCATATTTTTTTATATTGAAAAAAAATCAATTTACTTCTTGATATTTCAAAAACTATTTAGTCTTATTAGTCCATGCCATAAGCAACTAGGGACTCTAACATTTGATACAGTGTTGATCGTCAATTAGTTTGGCATTGACTGCAAATATTTTCATACTTTCCAAACTTATAGATAGGAGAAAAGAAATTGTTATTTTTTTATAATATTTAAATTTATTTTTTCGAAACCCTATTAGCTAACAAGATGGATGTCTTATTGTCGATCTTTGATAGATAAGCTAAGATTTCCAGTCTATTATAACTTTATTGAATCTATGATACATTTTTCCCCAACACTTTTCCCAATGTTACATAACCTAAGTTTCCAAACTGTTATAACTTCATTGAATCTATGTCATATGAAATTCATTGATTATTTTCTGACATCTTTAAATAGGCAGCTTTAACCGCAATGCATTATTTAACGAGGATGCATTATTTCCACTGACAAATCGATCTCTATGTATGCGGTGAGTTTTAGCAGCATTCTACTGCCTTTCTCCACCCACCAACATTGTGCTTGTCTATAATACATCACCTACTGCCATTGTGTTTGTATACATACATCATCGGGCTGAAGCTATTGCTGGAGCCAGCGTTGGTGTTGTGTTGGGGCGAGCATTGGTGTCGCTCGAGCGCTGGAAACCATAGAAAATAACTAGGAGGTATAGTTAAGCTACAGTTAAGGTAACTTACTTAATAGATTTTCAATATCAATAATTTTACTGAACCTCTAGAATTGTAGTGGCGACCAATATCAATATAAGCACGATGTAACATTAATGAAAAAAAAGTCACAACATTCGCTCATGCTTTTGTAGAATTGAACATGGATATGGTGAAACTGTTTCCAACATTACCCTTTCCTTCACACACGTCTAGCTAAAGCTAAAAATCCTACTACAGTTCTGTCGAAAATTCATATCAGTTTAATGAATATCAATGAAATTGTCGAAATTTCAAGCTAAGAATATTAATTAAGTTCTCCATAATTACCTAAAATATATGATGGGTCTGCAAGGCCAATCATTTCCTCATCACCAAAGGCAGATACATTGTCACTAGTGTCTTCGTGTTTTCTACCTTCATCATCTTGTTTCCAAGCCAAATTTCCTACCTTCGCATATTGAAGACAATATTCTAAAATAGGCGCATGATTATAAAATAAAACATAAATTGAATACAGTTTTGGAAACGTTTTTTAATCTTGTAGTGCTTGAACTAATAGAGGGTAGTGTTTTTACTACATTAATACAACCAATAAAAACTATACTTCTCATCTGCATCTAAAACTTTTAATTTAAGGGAATGGCAAACTAGTTGTCTGCATACTGTGTAAACACTGAACAAATTTCTGAAGAAATTTTTCGATACGTTGGGATAAGTAATTCAAATAAAGACCTTAGAAAGAAAATCTATTTGGATAAAGAATATAAATTATACATGAAGTGAATCTGAAAAAATTGTTGAAATATATTTCTAATGAAAATTTAGACAAGAATCGATGAATCTACCTTTCATTATCTACTAGTATATCTAGGCGACCGTTGGGAATGTATTCATAAACCATAATCAGCTCCCCCTTTTCATCACACCACCCCAGCAACAACACCAGGTTTTTATGGAAAAGGTGATTGATGACACTGATCTCTAAGATAAAATCCTCTTTTCCTAGTTTGACATCCATTAATTCAAACATAGGAGATAATGGCCCCACCCTCGCTCCTACATATGAAAAGATGTTCGACAGCCTAGGTAAGTTTATTTGCACACCCCCTTTCACTTGGTGTCCAGCTTATCTCCCCCAAAAGCTCTTCCTCTCCTCGTTATTCCTTGTTTTTCTCGCCCAACCCTCTTCTTAGTTGCCTTTCTCACTCCTAGAAGACTCAGTTGCCTGACTCTGAGCCCTCCCTCCTTTCGGATTATTGGCTCATGTCTTTCCGCTCCTTCTCTTTCAACACCTCGCTCTGCTCGTGGCCTTTGATTCTACCCTTTCTCTCCCTCAGTTTCCTCCTGCTGAAGGTCTGTGGCTGCAACCGGTTTGTAGCGCTATCAGAGTACGTAGTAATGCAGAGTGGAAAAGGAGTCTTAGAGGACTCGGGGCATTTGGAGGAGGACCTAATTGAATATGAATGGATCGGATGAAGCAGGATGAGAATTCAAATTGGAGCACTCGGCTCCACCAGGGCCTTTGAGCTAGAAACTTTGTCCCAACACAGACATATGATAGAGAGGCTCCAAGATGAGAGTTACACCCAGAGAAGTCAGTTAGAGAAACATCGCACAAACATGGAGGCAATGCAGAGGCGTCTGGATCAGCTGGAAGGCGTGCAACATCATCCAAGCAACCTAGGAGATAAACAGGAAAACTCCAAGAAAGAACATTCGGCATCAGTGAACCAAATTCCAGACCTGAATGAGCCACATCCGGAAACTATGCTGGAAATTCAACAGGTCAAATTAGAAAACGGTAGTTATGCTCTCTTGTTTTCATGTTTTGTCTTACACTATGTATTAATGGTATCTTCTACCAAAGGTATTCAGTGAACTATAATCACAAAAGTTTTGTTAGAAAAGGAGGATGCAACAAAAATTGTTATTGTTACTGTTATGCATCTTGCAACTATTATAGGATCTACTCTAGATGGCATCTCTCGAAGGTCTTTAATGACCAATTTTTTGTAATCCAGTGGACCACACCTTTAATATATCTTTTCCCAGTTTCTGTAAAAAAAAAGGATATGTTGGAATGTGGTAGGCCAATCATCATTTGAAACACCATTCCTCCATCCGATACGTTATATATGGTAAATATACGTTATATATGTTCAATATTGCATGGGATTAGTCATATTAGTCACACATCCTCCTTTTGCTTCTATGTTAGGGGTTAAACATCGATAGAAGTTTAGATTTGCAAGGGTTAATGGGTATATGTTGGAGGATGGGGATAAGGGTGGGGAGTTAGGGATTATACACTGAAGGTTAGGCGTTAACACTAAAAAATGGCGAAGAGTTTGATAAATTTATATAAGAAAGATAATGATAATTATTTATCTTAAACAAAACAAAACAATGACATATATACAAATTATACAAAAAGATTTACCTGGGAAACATTTATTTCAAATTATAAAATGATTTGGCACATTGATTTCAACTCTACATCGAAAAATAATTTGATTCATTAATTTTTAATTGAATTCATTGATAGCACACTTCAAAACAAACAAGTTGCATCTATTTAAGCAACTATTTGGTGAAGGTATCAATATTAGTATGTTAAAGGTGGGGTGAATTACATTACATATTGATATCAAACAATATAAAATACAAATACAAATAAAATATGAGAAACATAATGTCCAAAAACCCAAAATAATATAAACAAATAAAATGAATGTAATTAGAATAGGAATAAGAAACAAAAATAAAATGTTCACAAATATTAAAAAATAAAATAAAATGTTAATATAATGAATTACAATATATAAATACCTATTGATAGAGGGAAATATATGATGAACATGTACCATGGAAGGATTATATAATTAGAGATGTTATCAAACTCATTTTTTATTTTCTAAGCAATTGCATGTTGAATGTTGTTGCAACTAGTATAGATCCATATTAACTTCAGATATATCATGCTTCAAATTCCTCGAGGTGCAAACCTTTCCTCAAGTTTTTTCAATCTAGAAAAGGTTTTCACCTCGAGGAATTTGATCTCCCTCAATGCATGGTAAATCCAGAGTTAAAATAAATCTATGCTAAAAATGTATACGATGTTACTTTTGAAATGGGTTAACTCTAAAATTCCTCATTCATTTCACTACCATTTCCATGTTCATCTATGTAGATGTTGTTTCTTACCATGTAACATTGGTCTACATTACAAACGTCCACCTACAAAGAAGCCTTTGATAAATCACTTTAATGGAAATGAATAACAAAACTACATTACAAGATATTATTAAATTTTCACCTGCTCATTTTTGTCAAACCTCTCAAATTGTTATTAACATATCCCCAACATATTTGTTGAGAAATGTTAATAGTACAAGCATTGGATAAGGATATGTTGGAATCTAGTAGGCCAATCATCATCTAACACCATTCCTCCATCTCATACTACTATTTTTTGAAAATTAGAAAAATATCATTAAAAAAACGTGAATTATATATGGTTAATATATGTCATATATGTTCAATATTGCACGGGATTAGTCATATTAGTCACACATCCTTTCCCTTCCATGTTAGGGGTTAAATGTTGATATAAGTTTATAGTTGCAAGGGTTAATGGGTATATGTTAGAGGATGGGATTAGCCATATTAGTCACACAAGATTTCCCTTCTATGTTAGGGGTTAAACGTTGATAGAAGTTTAGAGTTGTAAGGGTTAATGAATATATGTTAGAGCATGGGGTTAAGGTTTGGGAGATAGGGATTATACACTAAGGGTCAGGGGTTAAGCATAAAAAAAAATGGTGAAGAGTTTGATAAATTTATATAAGAAAGACAATGATAATCATTGATCTTAAAACAATACAAAACAATGATACATATACAAATTATACAAAACGATTTACCTAGTAAACTTTTATTGGAGAAAACCAACAAACTCAAAACTACACTTCTTTCTTATTGCATTAACTTAACCATTCACAATATAGTGTTTAGATATTTTACACAGTAATTAAATACTCAATATTAATAATTAAATATCCAATGTTAGGACATAGTTCAAACAATAAGTAACATATAGGATATTTAGTTATGAATGGGTAGTTTGTTCTTATTCTATAATCCTTTCTATTCTATCATTTGTGTCTCATAAGTAACAATTTTGATGATGTTAGTCATATTTTTTTATATTGAAAAATCAAAAAAATCAATTTACTTGTTGATATTTCAAAAACTATTTAGTCTTATTAGTCCCTACCAAAAGCAACTAGGGACTCTAGCATTCGATACAATGTTGATTGTCAGTTAGTTGGCGTTGACTGCAAATATTTTCATACTTTCCAAACTTATAGATAGGAGAAAATCAATTGTTATTTTTTTATAATATTTAAGTTGATTTTTTCGAAACCCTATTAGCTAACAAGATGGATGTCTTATTGCCGATCTTTGATAAATAAGCTAAGATTTCCAGTCTATTATAACTTTATTGAATCTATGATACATTTTTCCCAAACACTTTTCCCATTGTTACATAACCTAAGTTTTCAACATGT
>ML809101.1:206936-222886 GCA_009831015.1 Picea engelmannii | reverse complement strand
AATCTATGATACATTTTTCCCAAACACTTTTCCCAATGTTACATAACCTAAGTTTTCAACCTGTTATAACTTCATTGAGTCTATGTCATTGAATCTATGTCATATGAACTTCATTGATTATTTTCTGACGTCTTTAAATAGGCATCTTTAACCGCAATGCATTATTTAACGAGGATGCATTATTTCCACTGACAAATCGATCTCTATGTTTGTGGTGAGTTTTAGCAGCATTCTACTGCCTTTCTCCACCCACTAACATTGTGATGGTATATAATACATCACCTACCGTCATTGTGTTTGTATACAATACATCATCGGGCTGAAGCTATTGCTGGAGCCAGCGTTGGTGTTGTGTTGGGGCGAGCATTGGTGTCACTCGAGCGCTGGAAACCCTAGAAAAGAACTAGGAGGTATAGTTAAGCTATAGTTAAGGTAACTTAATAGATTTTCAATATCAATAATTTTACTAAACCTCTAGAATTGTAGTGGCGAAAAATATCAATATAAGCACGATGTAACATTAATGGAAAAAAAATCACAACATTCGCTCATGATTTTGTAGAATTGAACATGGATATGGTGAAACTGATTCCGACATTATCCTTTCCTTCACACATGTCTAGCTAAAGCTAAGAAAACTACTACAGTTCTGTCGAAAATTCATATCAGTTTAATGAATATCAAAGAAATTGTTGAAATTTCAAGGTAAGAATATTAATTTAGTTCTCCAAAATTACCTAAAATATAAGATGGGTCTGCAAGGCCAGTCATTTCCTCATCACCAGAGGAAGATACATTGTCACTAGTGTCTTTGTGTTTTCTACCTTCATCATCTTGTTTCCAAGCCAAATTCTTGCCTTCGCATATTGAAGACAATATTCTAAAATAGGCGCAGGATTATAAAATAAAACATAAATTGCATACAGTTTTGGAAATGTTTTTTAATCTTGTAGTGCTTGAACTAATAGAGGGTATTGTTTTTACTACATTAATACAAACAATAAACACTATACTTCTCATATGCATCTAAAGCTTTCAATTTAAGGGAATGGCAAACTAGTTGTCTGCATACTGTGTAAACACTGAAGAAATTTCTAAAGAAATTTTTCGATACGTTCGGATAAGTAATTCAAATAAAGACCTTAGAAAGACAATCTATTTGGATAAAGAATATAAATTATACATGAAGTGAATCTGAAAAATTGTTGAAATATATTTCCAAAGCAAATTCAGACAAGAATTGATGAATCTACCTTTCACTATCTACTGGTATATATATGCGAGCGTTCGGAATGTATTCATAAACCATAATCAGCTCCCCCTTTTCATCACACCACCCCAGCAACGACACCAGGTTTTTATGGAAAAGACGGTTGATGGCATTGATCTCTAAGATAAATTCCTCTTTTCCTAGTTTGGCATCCATTAATTGAAACATAGGAGATAATGGCCCCGCCCTCGCTCCTGCATATGAAAATATGTTTGAAAACCTGGGTAAGTTTATCTGCACACCCCCTTTCTCTTGGTGTCCAGCTTATCTCCCCTCAGAGCTCTCTCTCTCCTCGTTATTCCCAGCCTTTCTCGTTCATCTCTCTTCCTAGTTGCCTTTCTCGCTCCTAGAAGACTCAATTGGACGACTCTGAGCCCTCCCTCCTTTTGGATTATTGGCTCCTGTCTTTCCACTCCTTCTCTTTCAACACCTCGCTCTTCTTGTGGACTTTGATTCTACTCTTTCTCGCCCTCAATTTCCTCCTGCTGAAGGTCTGTGGCTGCAACCAGTTTGTAGCACTATCAGAGTACGCAGTAATGCAGAGTGGAAAAGGGGTCTTAGAGGACTTGGGGCATTTGGACGAGGACCTAATTGAAGATGAATGCATCGGATGTAGCAGGATGAGAATTCAAATTGGAGCACTCAGCTCCACCAGGGCCTTTGAGCTAGAAACTTTGTCTCAACACAGACATATGATAGAGAGGCTCCAAGACGAGTGTTAAGCCTAGAGAAGTCAACTAGAGGAAGATCACACAAAAATGGAGGCAATGCAGAGGTGAATGGATCAGATGGAAGGTGCGCAACATCATCCAAGCAACCTGGGAGATCAATGGGAAAACTACAAGAAAGAACATTCGACATCAGTGAACCAAATTCCAGACTTGAATGAGCCACATTCAGAAACTATGCTGGAAATTCAGCAAGTCAAATTAGAAAAGGGTAGTTAAGCTCTGGTGTATTCATCTTTTGTCTTATGCTATGTATTAATGGTATCTTCTACCGAAGGTATTCGGTGAACTATAATCACAGAAGTTTTGTTAGAAACGGAGGATGCAACAAAAATTGTTATTGTTATTGTTATGCATCTTGCAACTGTTATAGGATCTACTCTAGATGGCATGTCTCGAAGGTCTTTAATGACCATTTTTTTGTAATCTAGTGGACCACACCTTTAATATATCTTTTCCCAGTTTCTTTAAAAAAAACAGGATATGTTGGAATGTGGTAGGCCAATCATCATTTGAAACACCATTCCTCCATCCGATACGTTATGTATGGTAAATATACGTTATATATGTTCAATATTGCATGGGATTAGTCATATTAGTCACACATCCTCCTTTTGCTTCTATGTTAGGGGTTAAACATCGATAGAAGTTTAGATTTGCAAGGGTTAATGGGTATATGTTAGAGGATGGGGATAAGGGTGGGGAGATAGGGATTATACACTAAAGGTTAGGGGTTAATACTAAAAAATGGCGAAGAGTTTGATAAATTTATATAAGAAAGATAATGATAATTATTGATCTTAAACAAAACAAAACAATGACATATATACAAATTATACAAAAATATTTACCTGGGAAACCTTTATTTCAAATTATAAAATGATTTGGCACATTGATTTCAACTCTACATCGAAAAATAATTTGATTCATTAATTTTTAATTGAATTCATTGATAGCACACTTCAAAACAAACAAGTTGCATCTATTTAAGGAACTATTTGGTGAAGGTATCAATATTAGTATGTTAAAGGTGGGGTGAATTACATTACATATTGATATCAAACAATATAAAATACAAATACAAATAAAAATATGAGAAACATAATGTCCAAAAACCCAAAATAATATAAACAAATAAAATGAATGTAATTAGAATAGGAATAAGAAACAAAAATAAAATGTTCACAAATATTAACAAATAAAATAAAATGTGAATATAATGAATTAAAATATATAAATACCTATTGATACAGGAAAATATATGTTGAAAATGTACCATGGAAGGATTATATAATTAGAGATGTTATCAAACTCATTTTTTATTTTCTAAGCAATTGCATGTTGTTGCAACTACTATAGATCCATCTTAACTCCAGATATAGCATGCTTCAAATTCCTCGAGGTGCAGACCTTTCCTCAAGTTTTTTCAATCTAGAAAAGGTTTTCTCCTCGAGGGATTTGATCTCCCTCAATGCATGATAAATCTGGAGTTAAAATAAATCTAAACTGAAAATGTATACGATGTTACTTTTGAAATGGGTTAACTCTAAAATTCCTCATGCATTTCACTACCATTTCCATGTTCATCTATGTAGATGTTTCTTCCCATGTAACATTGGTCTACATTACAAACGTCCACCTACAAAGAAGCCTTTGATAAATCACTTTAATGGAAATGAATAACAAAACTACATTACAAGATATTATTAAATTATCACCTGCTCATTTTTGTCAAACCTCTCAAATTGTTATTAACATATCCCCAACATATTTGTTGAGAAATTTTAATAGTACAAGCATTGGATAAGGATATGTTGGAATGTAGTAGGCCAATCATCATCTAAAACACCATTCCTCCATCTGATACTACTATTTTTTGAAAATTAGAAAAATATCATTAAAAAAAGGTGAATTATATATGGTTAATATATGTCATATATGTTCAATATTGCACGGGATTAGTCATATTAGTCACACATCCTTTCCCTTCTATGTTAGGGGTTAAATTTTGATAGAAGTTTATAGTTGCAAGGGTTAATGGGTATATGTTAGAGGATGGGATTAGCCATATTAGTCACACAAGATTTCCCTTCTATGTTAGGGGTTAAACGTTGATAGAAGTTTAGAGTTGTAAGGGTTAATGGGTATATGTTAGAGGATGGGGTTAAGGTTTGGGAGATAGGGATTATACACTAAGGGTTAGGGGTTAAGCATAAAAAAAAATGGTGAAGAGTTTGATAAGTTTATATAAGAAAGACAATGATAATCATTGATCTTAAAACAAAACAAAACAATACAAAACAATGATACATATACAAATTATGCAAAATGATTTACCTAGGAAACTTTTATTGGAGACTCAAAACTACACTTCTTTCTTATTGCATTAACTTAACCATTCACAATATAGTGTTTAGATATTTTACACAGTAATTAAATACTCAATATTAATAATTAAATATCCCATGTTAGGACACAGTTCAAACAATAAGTAACATATAGGATATTTAGTTATGAATGGGTAGTTTGTTCTTATTCTCTAATCCTTTCTATTCTGTCATTTTTGTCTCATAAGTAACAAGTTTGATGATGTTAGGCATATTTTTTGATATTGAAAAATCAAAAAAATCAATTTACTTGTTGATATCTCAAAAACTATTTAGTCTTATTAGTCCCTGCCAAAAGCAACTAGGGACTCTAGCATTTGATACAGTGTTGATTGTCAATTAGTTTGGCGTTGACTGCAAATATTTTCATACTTTCCAAACTTATAGATAGGAGAAAAGAAATTGTTATTTTTTTATAATATTTAAATTGATTTTTTTGAAACCCTATTAGCTAACAAGATGGATGTCTTATAGTCGATATTTGATAGATCAGCTAATCTTTCCAGTCTATTATAACTTTATTGAATTTATGATACATTTTTCCCCAACACTTTTCCCAATGTTACATAACCTAAGTTTCCAACTTGTTATAACTTCATTGAAATCTATGTCATATGAACTTCATTGATTATTTTCTGACGTCTTTAAATAGGCGGCTTTAACCGCAATGTATTATTTAACGAGGATGCATTATTTCCACTGACAAATCGATCTCTATGTACACGGTGAGTTTTAGCAGCATTCTACTGCCTTTCTCCTCCCACCAAAATTGTGCTTGTATATAATACATCACCTACTGCCATTGTGTTTGTATACAATACATCATTGGTTTGAAGCTATTGCTGGAGCCAGCATTGGTGTTGTGTTGGGGCGAGCGTTGGTGTCGCTCGAGCACTAGAAACCCTAGAAAAGAACTAGGAGGTATAGTTAAGCTACAGTTAAGGTAACTTACTTAATAGATTTTCAATATCAATAATTTTACTGAACCTCTAGAATTGTAGTGACGACTAATATCAATATAAGCACGATGTAACATTAATCAAAAAAAAGTCACAACATTCGCTCATGCTTTTGTAGAATTGAACATGGATATGGTGAAATTGTTTCCAACATTACCCTTTCCTTCACACACGTCTAGCTAAAGCTAAAAAAACTACTACAATTCTGTCGAAAATTCATATCAGTTTAATGAATATAAATGAAATTGTTAAAATTTCAAGCTAAGAATATTAATTAAGTTCTCCAAAATCACCTAAAATATATGATGGATCTGCAATGCCAGTCATTTCCTCATCACCAGAGGCAGATACATTGTCACTAGTGTCTTTGTGTTTTCTACCTTCATCATCTTGTTTCCAAGCCAAATTTCTTGCCTTCGCATATTGAAGACAATATTCTAAAATAGGCGCAGGATTATAAAATTAAACATAAATTGCATACAGTTTTGGAAAAGTTTTTTAATCTTTTAGTGATTGAACTAATAGAGGGTAGTGTTTTTACTACATTAATACAACCAATAAAAACTATACTTCTCAGCTGCATCTAAAGCTTTCAATTTAAGGGAATGGCAAACTAGTTGTCTGCATACTGTGTAAACACTGAACAAATTTCTGAAGAAATTTTTCGATACGTTGGGATACGTAATTCAAATAAATACCTTTGAAAGAAAAGCTATTTGGATAAAGAATATAAATTATACATGAAGTGAATCTGAAAAATTGTTGAAATATATTTCTAATGCAAATTCAAACAAGAATCGATGAATCTACCTTTCACTATCTACTAGTATATCTAGGCGAGCGTTGGGAATGTATTCATAAACCATAATCAGCTCCCCGTTTTCATCGCACCACCCCAGCAACAACACCAGGTTTTTATGGAAAAGGCGATTGATGACACTGATCTCTAAGATAAATTCCTCTTTTCCTAGTTTGGCATCCATTAATTGAAACATAGGAGATAATGGCCCTGCCCTCGCTCCTGCATATGAAAAGATGTTCGACAGCCTGGGTAAGTTTATCTGCACACCCCCTTTCACTTGGTGTCCAAATTATCTCCCCCCAGAGCTCTTCCTCTCCTCATTATTCCTTGTTTTTCTTGCCCAACTCTCTTCCTAGTTGCCTTTCTCACTCCTAGAAGACTCAGTTGGTCGACTCTGAGCCCTCCCTCCTTTCGGATTATTGGCTCCTGTCTTTCCGCTCCTTCTCTTTCAACACCTCGCTTTTCTCATGGCCTTTGATTCTACCCTTTCTAGCCCTCGGTTTCCTCTTGCTGAAGGTTTGTGGTTGCAACCGGTTTGTAGCGCTATCAGAGTATGTAGTAATGGAGAGTGGAAAAGGGGTCTTAGAGGACTCGGGGCATTTGGACGAGGACCTAATTGAATATGAATGCATCGGATGTAGCAGGATGAGAATTCAAATTGGAGCACTCGGCTCCACCAGGGCCTTTGAGCTAGAAACTTTGTCCCAACACAGACATATGATAGAGAGGCTCCAAGACGAGAGTTACACCCAGAGAAATCAGTTAGAGGAACATCGCACAAACATGGAGGAAATGTAGAGGCGACTGGATCAGCTGGAAGGCGTGCAAAATCATCCAAGCAACCTGGGAGATCAATAGGAAAACTCCAAGAAAGAACATTCGGCATCAGTGAACCAAATTCCATACCTGAATGAGCCACATCTGTAAACTATGTTGGAGATTCAGCAGGTTAAATTAGAAAAGGTTAGTTAAGCTCTGTTGTTTTCATGTTTTGTCTTACACTATGTATTAATGGTATCTTCTACCAAAGGTATTCGGTGAACTATAATCACAGAAGTTTTGTTAGAAAAGGAGGATGCAACAAAAATTGTTATTGTTATTGTTATGCATCTTGCAACTGTTATAGGATCTACTCTAGATGGCATCTCTCGAAGGTCTTTAATGACCAATTTTTTGTAATCCAGTGGACTACACCTTTAATATATCTTTTCCCAATTTCTGTGAAAAAAAAGAGGATATGTTGGAATGTGGTAGGCCAATCATCATTTGAAACACCATTCCTTCATCCGATACGTTATATATGGTAAATATACATTATATATGTTCAATATTGCATGGGATTAGTCATATTAGTCACACATCCTCCTTTTGCTTCTATGTTAGGGGTTAAACATCGATAGAAGTTTATATTTGGAAGGGTTAATGGGTATATGTTAGAGGATGGGGATAAGGGTGGGAAGATATGGATTATACACTGAAGGTTAGAGGTTAATACTAAAAAATGGCGAAGAGTTTGATAAATGTATATAAGAAAGATAATGATAATTATTTATCTTAAACAAAACAAAACAATGACATGTATACAAATTATACAAAAAGATTTACCTGGGAAACCTTTATTTCAAATTATAAAATGATTTGGCACATTGATTTCAACTCTACATCGAAAAATAATTTGATTCATTAATTTTTAATTGAATTCATTGGTAGCACACTTCAAAACAAACAAGTTGCATCTATTTAACCAACTATTTGGTGAAGGTATCAATATTAGTATGTTAAAGATAGGGTGAATTACATTACATATTGATATCAAACAATATAAAATACAAATACAAATACAAATATGAGAAACATAATGTCCAAAAACCCAAAATAATATAAACAAATAAAATGAATGTAATTCGAATAGGAATAAGAAACAAAAATAAAATGTTCACAAATATTAAAAAATAAAATAAAATGTGAATATAATGAATTACAATATATAAATACCTATTGATACAGGGAAATATATGATGAACATGTACCATGGAAGGATTATATAATTAGAGATGTTATCAAACTCATTTTTTATTTTCTAAGCAATTGCATGTTGTTGCAACTAGTATAGATCCATCTTAACTCCAGATATATCATGCTTCAAATTCCTCGAGGTGCAGACCTTTCCCCAAGTTTTTTCAATCTAGAAAAGGTTTTCACCTCGTAGGATTTGATCTCCCTCAATGCATGATAAATCCAGAGTTAAAATAAATCTATGCTGAAAATGTATACAATGTTACTTTTGAAATGGGTTAACTCTAAAATTCCTCATGCATTTCACTATCATTTCCATGTTCATCTATGTAGATGTTGTTGCTTCCCAGGTAACATTGGTCTACATTACAAACGTCCACCTACAAAGAAGCCTTTCATAAATCACTTTAATGGAAATGAATAACAAAACTACATTACAAGATATTATTAAATTATCACCTGCTCATTTTTGTCAAGCCTCTCAAATTGTTATTAACATATCCCCAACATATTTGTTGAGAAATTTTCATATTACAAGCATTGGATAAGGATATGTTGGAATGTAGTAGGCCAATCATCATCTAAAACACCATTCCTCCATCTGATACTACTATTTTTTGAAAATTAGAAAAATATCATTAAAAAAAAGGTGAATTATATATGGTTAATATATGTTATATATGTTCAATATTGCACGGGATTAGTCATATTAGTCACACATCCTTTCCCTTCTATGTTAGGGGTCTAATGTTGATAGAAGTTTATAGTTGCAAGGGTTAATGGGTATATGTTAGAGGATGGGATTAGTCATATTAGTCACACAAGATTTCCCTTTTATGTTAAGGGTTAAACGTTGATAGAAGTTTAGAGTTGTAAGGGTTAATGGGTATATGTTAGAGGATGGGGTTAAGGTTTGGGAGATAGGGATTATACACTAAGGGTCAGGGGTTAAGCATAAAAAAAATGGTGAAGAGTTTGATAAATTTATATAAGAAAGACAATGATAATCATTGATCTTAAAACAATACAAAACAATGATACATATACAAATTATACAAAACGATTTACCTAGGAAACTTTTATTGGAGAAAACCAACAAACTCAAAACTATGCTTCTTTCTTATTGCATTAACTTAACCATTCACAATATAGTGTTTAGATATTTTACACGGTAATTAAATACTCAATATTAATAATTAAATATCCCATGTTAGGACATAGTTCAAACAATAAATAACATATTGGATATTTAGTTAAGAATGGGTAGTTTGTTCTTATTCTCCAATCCTTTCTATTCTATCAATTGTGTTTCATAAGTAACAATTTTGATGATGTTAGGCATATTTTTTTATATTGAAAAATCAAAAAAATCAATTTACTTGTTGATATTTCAAAAACTATTTAGTCTTATTAGTCCCTGCCAAAAGCAACTAGGGACTCTAGCATTCAATACAGTGTTGATCATCAATCAGTTTTAAATTGATTTGTTTGAAACCCTATTAGCTAACAAGATGGATCTCTTATTGCCGATCTTTGATAAATAAGCTAATATTTCCAGTCTATTATAACTTTATTGAATCTATGATGCATTTTTCCCAAACACTTTTCCCATTGTTACATAACCTAAGTTTTCAACCTGTTATAACTTCATTGAATCTATGTCATTGAATCTATTTCATATGAACTTCATTGATTATTTTCTGATGTCTTTAAATAGGCAGCTTTAACTGCAGTGCATTATTTAACGAGGATCCATTATTTCCACTGACAAATCGATCTCTATTTATGCGGTGAGTACTAGAAACATTCTACTTCCTTTCTCCACCCACCAACATTGTGCTCGTATATAATACATCACCTACCGCCATTGTGTTTGTATACAATACATCATCGGGTTAAAGCTATTGTTGGAGCCAGCGTTGGTGTCGCTCGAGCGTTGGAAACCCTAGAAAAGAACTAGGAGGTATAGTTAAGCTACAATTAAGGTAACTTACTTAATAGATTTTCAATATCAATAATTTTATTGAACCTCTAGAATTGTAGTGGCGAACAATATCAATATAAGCACGATGTAACATTAATGAAAAAAAAATCACAACATTCGCTCATGCTTTTGTAGAATTGAACATGGATATGGTGAAACTGTTTCCAACATTACCCTTTCCTTCACACACGTCTAGCTAAAGATAAAATAACTACTACAGTTCTGTCGAAAATTCATATCAGTTTAATGAATATCAATGAAATTGTCAAAATTTCAAGCTAAGAATATTAATTTAGTTGTCCAAAATTACCTGAAATATATGATGGGTCTACAAGGCCAGTCATTTCCTCATCACCAGAGGCAGATACATTGTCACTAGTGTCTTCGTGTTTTCTACCTTCATCATCTTGTTTCCAAGCCAAATTTCCTGCCTTCGCATATTGAAGACAATATTCTAAAATAGTCCCAGGATTATAAAATAAAACATAAATTGCATACAGTTTTGGAAAAGTTTTTTAATCTTGTAGTGCTTGAACTAATAGAGGGTATTGTTTTTACTACTTTAATACAACCAATAAAAACTATACTTCTCATCTGCATCTAAAGCTTTCAATTTAAGGGAATGGCAAACTAGTTGTCTGCATACTGTGTAACCACTGAACAAATTTCTAAAGAAATTTTTCGATACGTTGGGATAAGTAATTCAAATAAAAACCTTTGAAATAAAATCTATTTGGATAAAGAATATAAATTATACATGAAGTGAATCTGAAAAATTGTTGAAATATATTTCTAATGCAAATTCGAACAAGAATCGATGAATCTACATTTCACTATCTACTGGTATAGCTAGGGGAGCGTTGGGAATGTATTCATAAACCATAATTAGCTCCCCCTTTTCATTGCACCACCCCAGCAATGACACCGGGTTTTTATGGAAAAGGTGGTTGACGACACTGATCTCTAAGATAAATTCCTCTTTTCCTAGTTTGGCATCCTCGGCCATACATTTTACTATAACCACGTGTTTCCCCTTTGGCAGAACTCCTATGTAAATGGTTCTGAAGTTGTCTCTTCAAAGAAGGGAGAAAAGATTGAAGTTACCAGGGCGTCTCTTGCTTCTGGCTCCTAGGGATTCTCATATTATGGTTGTTCTTCTGGCAGTGGCTAAGGGAGAAACTAGAGATCGAATATTATGACGCCAATTGCCAAAACATTTATAAAATAATTATGGTAGAAAACATCAAAAAAGTGTGTGTACCTTGCAACTCTAATAAAAACACAACAAAATAGGAGGTTCCATTCCTAGATGATTTTTTTCTTCCTGTGAAAAGAAGGGCGAAGGATGAATGTGAAGAAGCTAGTAACAACGCTAGCTGGCGAGATCATGTGAAAAAGGAATACGATACTTCCTTAGTAGATATATATCAATAAGTTCAAATACAATGTTAACTAATTAGAAGATAATGTAACTCTAATTACAAAATTCATTTTGTGTTGTATCGAGAATGGTTAGAACTAAAATGATTTATGAGTTGTTCTCTCCCTTTTGTTCAAATCGCAAAGAGCTTGACCTAGCAAAAAATGGAACGAGAGCCACACAAATAACATATAAACTCTCAAAGTCGTACATCTAAAGCATGTAATTATTAAGAGCATGGATGAAAATTCAGTGCATAAACACCCCTTCATCCTCATATATATTTTTTTCATATTTTGTTTATATTTCTTGTTATTTCTTTTCCATTGAAATAATATTTGGGCACAACCAAAGAAAACGATAATAAACACAACAAAGAAAAACTTGTTGTAATTGCAGAGTGAATGGAAATTGATGAAGGACAACCCTCCTTTCTTCACTGTGCCTCTCTCCTCCCCCAGTCTCACTACCCATCTTCTAATCTCCAATTCTTCGTCTATCAATACACGTATTTCTACTGCCTTCACAATCTCTCTTGCTTCCACCATCTCATCTTGGTTGGAAATGAATGATAAGCCCACTTTCCATACTTCCACTATGTAAACTCGATTTATAAATTGATCGTCGAAGCAAGGTCAACAGACCATTAGAAAGCCCATGGTGATGCTCTCCACTTATTGTTGTTATCACTTCCTCCTCCTCTTTCCATGACGGGCCTACGATTTTCAAATAGAATGTATTGTTGATCTATCACTCTCAGGGTGGGAATAAACAAAATCATCCAGATCGCCAATCCATCGCCCACCAATCTAGATTTTTGTAAAGCCTCTTCACCTCACCAATTGGTAAACATGCCATATTGGTATCGACATTTGTAATAGAACATGTATTGTAGCATGAGTCATACACTTTGTTGAATGGTAGGTATGGTAGGTTTTGGGGTGATCCCTTTACCTTTTACATGCACCTCATTGAATGGTAGGTTTTTCGGTGATCACTTTACCTTTTATGTGCACCTTGTTGAATTGTATATTTTTCGAAGATCGCTTTCGCTTCACCTTTTACATCCACGTAAACTATGGATTGATCATCTTGTTAATAAATGATTATATGAAACATGAAAGAAGCCTCAGTTTCACGTCTGATGAATTCTTGGCTTGGATAACCAGTTTTTCCTATTGAATTGATCCTTTAGTTCGCAACCGGCTTGCTTGGATTATCCAATTGAATGACCCATATAATGCAATGGTATAGCAACAACAACCATTCTACCTTTCCTGAGCATGAAGTGAACTGAGTGAAGGTTGATTGTGGGGAGACGAAATTCATGGTTGTGCATGCATAGTTTAGCAGAATGATGAACTGAGAATGATCCCAATGCAAGTTTCAAAATTGCATCATTGGGATTTGAATTCTTTTATTTATGATCTTTATGCATGGAGATGACCTAGTACATCTGCGACGGGTGTAGCTAGAAATAAAGTTTCGACAGTCAAACACGAACGACTGAATGTGCCCATCACCTTCAACCAATTAGATTTGTCCCCTGGTCGAGGGCATTTAACTTTTTTAACTTTCACAATAGAGTAATGTTGGTCTCCTTAAAGAGGATTTGGGCTTGTAAATCAAAAGTGTTGTGTGCTTGGGTTTGTTTTGGATGTACAAATTACATGGTTTTCCTTTCATGCTACCAACTAGGGCTTCATGGTTTCGATACCTTGGTAAATTAAATGCATCTTAGACACGAAAATTCCATCCAATTCTGCAATAATTGTTCTTCCTTGTGAAATATTTGTGAATTCCAGGTATTTATCTGCTTCTTTGATAAAAATTGAATATTTTGTTTTGAAATTTCATGGTTGAAGGTCTGGATGGAATAATATTTATTCGATGCACTAAACTCGGTAGCTATGTTGTCATAAGTAGAGAATAGTTGGGAGATTTCCATAAATTACAAATTAGGTAGATCTTTCGGTATGCTTCCATTAACAAAAGATTATGGAGAATAATTCATGTATTATTTTCCTTGTAATTTTGTTCTGATGCTTTTTTTTTAAATATTTGGGACCTTTACTGTCTTAAGAAAGGGGTATTTTTTGTTATTAAATTTGTTATTTTTATCTAATTTAATAAAATGAAAAATAGAGCCCATATCTTGCTAAGGATGAATTATTTATTTTACTGGTCATATTTAAATAACAACTATAAATAAATTAACATAGATCCATGTTAAATAGGGGTGTATATTTAAATAACAACTATAAATAAATTAACATAGATCCATGTTAAATAGGGGTGTATATTTAAATAACAACTATAAATAAATTAACATAGATCCATGTTAAATAGGGGTGTATATTTAAATAGCAACAAGGGTGTATATTTAAATAACTAGAAATAAACTAGCATATGTCAATGTTAACCTGGCTGGATATATTGTGTTATTGCTTATTGAGAGGTATGCATCTCAAGTTTATGATCCTTAATAACTTTGGGTTTAACATAGATCTATTAGTTAATTTTTTCTCAAGGATTCACAAAAGAAGGCCTTGTCCATTCAGGAGTTCAATACAGGATTTTATATACAAATTCAATTCAAAATTTTCCATGAAACTTTAGGTGCAGTTTATTTTGCAGTTTTACAATGTATAACTAATTCATTTTTTTGGGTATTTGTAATGTAAATGTATTTTCTTGATGGGACCTAAATCCCCTGATTCAACAGCAGGAACCAAACCCACCACCGAGGCCCAATTAGACTCTGCAGCGTTTGGAGTGGAATGGTTCTCCAGATCTTGCGATCTGGCCAAATTATCGATGGGCTTTGTGTTTTCTAGTGAAGGCTCTTCCTTCAGTTAGGACAGTTCTTTTTCTATATTTCTCTTGGGTGGGGCTGGTATGAGAAATGCAAGCCAGTATAAACCAACTTGACAAATAACAGGACATAAGTTTTAACTAGAGGGAAGAGGTCAATCTTGGGATAACCCGCTGCTCAAACATGCAGACAGTGATTATATGCCATAGGGCCTAGTACTAATACATTAACCGAATGAGCATCCAACTACTTTCTGAAATCAAGATCAAGATCATGGTAAGAAAAATAATTCATCTACCATAGCATTCATCACATAACAACACAACGATTTATCCTCATCATTAAAGCAAAGAACATATAGAGATTGCACCAGATAACTTGACAACAGAATTAATTTCTCTTACTCATTTACTGCATCATTCATGGAATAGGAAAGGAATTAATTCTTCTCCAACTCCAATCACTTACATCTGATGAAAATAGCTTGTCTTTGGTCCAGAAGGACTTCTCAATTCACAGCAGTCTCAAAATAATTATCAACAGCCAAAAAAAAGAAGAGTTCTTACAACAACCATTGACCTTTGACTAATTGGTCGATGTCTCTATTTAAAATTCAACTGTAATTAACGACTAATTAGAATTTAGGCTAGAAAAAAATTGCCACGTAGAGTGATCATCCAATAGTTTTTTTCAACGGTCCACCTGAGATGCCTCATGAAAAGGGTGGCTTCTTTCATATTTAGACCAGCTGATAAACAAATCTTCACAGGTTTGAGCCCATGGGAACCTACGTTGTTCCATAGGGGAAGCATATGCTCCTCTGATGTCTACTGCATGCGTCCGGTATTTTACCAAACTGGAGTTCAGTTGTTGCAGCATGGCTCAAGCTCTGATTGGGTGACCTGTGAATTGTTGCACTTGCCCTGGCTTTGCATCGGTGATCTTTGTGCACTCCTCGGCCCAGAGTGAGTCTTGTATGGAGTGTGTCTTGAACACATTGCTCAAGTTAGTGAATTCATCGGGAGTGTCGAATTCAGGGAGACCGACATCTTTCATTACTTTATTAATTTTACCCCAGTGTTTCTGGCACTTGGCCCATTGTTTTTGGATTTCTCGATGTGGGTCCCAGGTCATCTTCACCTAGTATTCGACAGATTTCTTCATGCGGTCGAAACTACTTTTGTCAACCAGTCGAATGCCATGATTTTCCTTTTCTCGACCCTGCTGGACCGCCTCAATGTATTTGAGTCTCTACACCGCTAACTATGCATTTTTGTTAAGAACCTGAATAGATCTACCAATATAATAACCACAAATACTGAATACACAATAGATCCACAAAGAAAGATAGAAGAAACCACATTCTATTATTATCAAACCCTTGAGGTAGGGAAACACCATACAATGGAACCTATTATGGAAGGGATCCTCTCCTGTTCACTTGCCTCTTCGAGGGGGCATCCTCCTATTGAGATACCGCTCCAAATACAATACTTCTCTTCATGTCTCATTACATTGCTTGAACCCCTTTATATAGTTCTACCATCACCTAAGAACATTCTAGAGGAG
>ML809101.1:193426-206886 GCA_009831015.1 Picea engelmannii | reverse complement strand
CATGTCTCATTACATTGCTTGAACCCCTTTATATAGTTCTACCATCACCTAAGAACATTCTAGAGGAGGAATCTTCTAGAAGTAGAACCTTCTAAGAAGTCCTCTTACATTTATTATATCTAACTACCATAGTGGGCCTTATTGAATAATATAGTGGACCTAGTCCACCTTACAATGAATGACCTCCACTATTATCACTATGGGCCCTCTAGGACCCCCCACTACCTCTCTAGCTACCTTACAATTTTCATGCCACTTTTCCATCTCTTTGCATGTCGCGAGTGCCATGAGAGTATCCTCCTAGAACTCGACCATGTTCTCAGTTAACAGGTGCCTTTCCTTCTTGAACTCGTTATAAACTCCGTTGAACTCTTCCTTCAGATATACGGTGGTCTGTTTAGCTCCTGTATAGTATTTGACAAGATGGCGTAGGTGTTTGAGCTCCTCCCGGGTGTCGGCTAGTTCCTTTTCATCTCTCCTGGATCTATCCTGGGTGGCATCTGAGAGGGATTTTCCTACGCCGATCAGTTTGGACGTGCGAGCATCTATAGTGATGATTAGGTTATCTTTTGTGGTAACCATGATGGATTTATCCAAAGTGATCCTTCGCCTCTTCGTGGTCCTTTGAACGATGGCCTTCCTCTTTTGATCATAGGAGATCGCATAGATGTTTGCTACTTCGTCTACCAGTTCTGGTATCTATTGATCTCCCCATGAGAGGTTGTTTCTCAAACTACCCATGGTGTATATTCGCTTAGGAGTGGGTTCTTGAATTTCTTCGCTCTGTTTTGTGGATCCGGCCTCTACTTGTCGTTTGTCTGGGACTTGAATATCGGGTGTGATGGAGGCATCGGGCACAAACTCATTGCTTACTTGTTCGTCGGCCATAGAACTGTCGATTCTCTTTTGTGGATTTTCACTACTCAGCCTTGCTTCTGCTTCCTATCTGTCGGACTCTCTTGTGTCGAGGCCACCTTCGGACCCTATTTCCATTTGTAAGGCATGTTTGTTTTAGGCCTCAGGCTGAGGGGAAGTGGTTTTCTCGGGACCCTTTTCCTCTTGGACTTGCACCGGGGTGTCGTAAGCGAGTTCCAGACTCTCGTCGTCACTGTAAATATGTATAAGAGTACTCAAGGGATTGGGCTCTTGTGTCTATATTGAGACCTGACCTATCTCTTTTTGAGTTGTCTCTTCTTCTGAAGGATCGATCGACGATGTTGCAGGTTCAAGGTTGCCTAACCCATGGGCATTGTCGGGGACTGTGGACCTAGGATCATTTGACTTTGTCGGGATACTCTAAAAAACAGTTGAGGCTTCAGGTCCTATGAAAAGATACGGGTCATCCCACATCCGTTTCATCAGCAACTTGGTTTGTTGAAGCAACAACATACCCCTTTCTCGTGCAGCTTGATCTTCCAGAAGATCCCTAATTTGTACCAGGGATTCCTAGTGAGTTCCCGCAGCTTCAATGTCTTCTTCGGGATCACTCATTTCTTCATCCAATTCATATGCAACTGCTTCTCCTGGGCGTCAACTAATTTCTTGAACTTCCTGCTCCATAAATGTTGCTTGTACTTTGTGGCTCATAGCTCTAAACCTAGTTCCTCGAGGATAAACTCTTCTGGACGCCACCATATTCCAATCTTGGGCGTTTCAATAAATATTTCAACTTCGAACTAGTCATGGACATAGGGACAACAAGATGATACCTGTGACATGTGTTGTAGAACCAATCCATTGGGATCATGTTTGTGAACTCAGCCATTTTGGAGCCAAAATTCCAATTGACCTAGACCAATTTGTTTAGCATGCGCAGTATCTTTGACCATGCAGAATCCAATATGAAACCATACGGTATGAAAGCCCGCTTCTTGTCTTTTACTAAAGTTGCATTGTATCCTTGTAGGATGGTTTGATAGCAAATTTACCCTAACACTAGCCGGTCGGGAACATAAATGGGTAATAAGTGGGGTGCCCTTGTGGCATTGAAAACCCTGATGTAGGTTTCTCGTTCTTCCAAACCAATGGCCAATTTTGGCTATAACCTTATTCACTTCATCTGACAATCTAGGGCATTCTCTTCTGAAGAGAAAAGAGTAAATGTGTGTAGTAAATTGATCAAATATAACAGCATAAGATTTTTTTTACCTATTTTCCCATAGGATGTTGAAGTATACATGGACAGCCAGCGCCGAAGGGTGCCAATTCAGGTTCATCCCAGCAAAAGCGTTCCTAGCGCAGATCATGTCCAATAGATATGAGGCCATGTAGAAGGCGAGGGTATCTCCCTCCTTCAACTTCTGAGCCTGTCTTATGTAGGTGCTCAACTATTTGGAGATGATGGCACCCCAATTGAAGCCTGTACCTGAAATGGCGATTGTAAAAGCCAGAGGCATCCAAGCCTCTGAAAATCGGGAACAATGTTTTTTCCCATGTAACCTGCAAAGTAAAGCCATGAGGTATATGTATGGTTCCCTGAGATTGGTCGTTGGGTACGAGCCAGTAGTTCGGTTCGTGAACTTTTTGTCTTCTCTCCACCAAGACGACATGATTTTGCTGGTATCGTGTGACGCATAGAAACTTAAGGAAATCGATGTTTAGCTTTAGCTCAAAATCTTTGAGCTTATAGTAGCTCTGAACCTCTGATGGTAGGAAGACTCCGACACACTCATCGTTATCATCATTAATCAAACATTTTTGGGCATCAGTGTGGTCAATGATCCACTTCGGGAGCTCAATGCAAGGAAAGACTAGAGATCGGCTTGCCACCATGTGCAGACAAGCCCTGCAAATGTTGGGGAGGACCTCGTCATTGAGCTTCCTCATTTCAGTATCGCTATGCGGGGTATATTCAAGGGGTTCTTCTTTCTTGATTTTCTTGAAAACTTCTTCCCAGTGAGGAAATTCCATCTTGGCTCCAATACTTGCCTTTGTGTCTCTGAAAGCTGGGGGCTGGATAAAAGGCTCCTTGGTGATTCTCTTAATGACGGATATTGTCTTGGGAACAAATTCTAATTGTCTTGCAACTGATGGGGAGGATCTTTCTCCTACTTCGAATTCCTGCATCTTAGGGGCTCTCAGCGATTTCCTGGTGGACGGCTTCTTTGGAGGCATTTTTCCTGCAATTTAAAATGTCATTTGAACATGCATGTAGAGCAGCGTTGCATGGGAATATATAAAATGGAGTGCAAAATCCATAAGCAAACCCATACTTGTAATGTTGGCTAAGATAACGGTTTTAATACTCACTGGACTTTGGACACTTCCTGCGGACTGTTAGCTTTGCTCTCCTGTCTGCTCTGAACTTCGTTCTACACATAATGAGATCATACACAATGAATCGAAAGGAATATAACTAGGAGATACTATCAGTCCTATCAATTAGTTAATACGAGTAATGAACGCAAATTCAAAATAAACCACTATCAGATTTCTGCGGATAAATCTTGACTGGTTGACGGAGGAGGCGCAGATGGAGATGCATTGTATCGACGAGTTTAACAATTCCTTTTGATTCACGCACGATTTAGTAACTAATGCGTGATCCATGAATTAACTGAGAACCGTAAATGCAACATACCTACCACACTCCGGGGTTAACACGTCACGTCACTCAACGAATGAATTGGGGATCAGTTATTATCAGAGTGTGTACTTACATTGATAGGCTCTTGATGAAACTTTTGAAGTCGATGATATAGGGGTTGGTGAGCAAGGGGAAAGTTCAGGTACACAGCTTTTCGGAGGCCTCCATCTTCATGAGCTTTTGGCATTGAAAGTATTTCGAGCGTCGGTAGTCGGGGGTGTTACTCTTCCTTTCGTGTGGCACGTACTATTACATCTTTCTGCAGAAAATGGAATGAATCGGTCTTGGGAAAAATCCTTCCCGAGGTTTATTCATAGGAAAGAATCATCTCATCATTCGACGCCGATGAGTATCGGCACTCGGCTACTTTGACTCCCCAAACTATTTTTTCCACCATCATCTTCCGCCGATGTCGAATTTCTCTTGTGAGTCAGGAAAAATTCTGGGTCGTCGATTCCTTGAGTAGTTGTTAAGTATTTTAGAGTTAAGATGATTCTTCGATGTATGTTCAAGTGAACTTTTAATTAATTAAAACGTGAAACATATAAGACAAGCGAAGGATTAGTTTCAAGCCGAGGCGAAAACAGTCAAAAGTAAACTATAGGGTGGTACCCAAAAGGAAATGGTCACATAACTTTTAGGGTGTGTTGAATACTCAACAAATGGTGATTTATTGGGCGGACGCAAAATCTTTGTTCCTATTTACTTTCCCTCCAGGTATTACCGAACCTCAAAACAGATATCTCCGATACTTTTGTTATTCGTATTAACCGAAGTTATTATTTTCTATTTTTTTTTCTTTTTTTATTATTATTATTGGAAGTATTGTTTTAGGGCTTGACCATTCACTAGGAGGGCATCAGGTTCCCCCCTCAGATTTTGCAACCGATAAGTATCTACCCCAATCTTCTCAGCTACTTGGAAAGGCCCAAGCCACAGGTTTTGAAACTTGGAATGTTTCCCTTTGGGTTCATTCACCCTATTCCACTTCAGGACTAAATCTCCTACTTCAGAGTTCTTTTCCTTAGCTTTATGCTTATTGAACCATCTTTTCACTATCTGTTGATGAGCCAAGAATTTTGACTTAGCCTTTTCTCTCTCTTCTTCTAGCATGAGCATAGTGTCGATCCTCTGTTACATGGTCGACGAGGGTTACTCATTAGAATCTTGGGCCAATTGGAGGGATGGAAGATAAAGCCCATTCGAGAGGATGGCTTCCTGTCCGTAGACCAAAAAGTATGGGGAATTTCCTATGGCTTCTTTGGGTGTGACCCTATTGGCCCACAGGACATTATGAAGTTGATTATGCCAATTTCTTTGGTTGTCTGTAACCATCTTCTTTAGTATCCTTACCAGGTTCTTATTAGTTGATTCTAATACACCGTTTCCCTGAGGGTAATAATTTGCAGAATACTTGATTATGATTTCTTTGTCCAAAGAAAACTTCGTCAATAGGGTAGAAGAGAAGTAAGTTGCATTATCAAAGACTAGAATAGGGGGGACACCAAACCTCGTGATTAGTTGTTGTTCTATAAATTGGATTACTATTTTCTCATTTACGTGAGTTAGAGGAATGGCCTCTGCCCATTTTGTGAAATAGTCAGTGGCAGTAAAAATATACTTGTGCAGTTTGGAAGAGCTAGGAAAAATTTATCCTATGATATCCAACCCCTACTGCTCAAAAGGTCTAGCGGCAGTCACGGGCTGAAGTGGGATTGCTGCCCTTTTCTTCTTGCCATCAATTATTTGACAAGTCTTACCATTCCTAGCGTAAGTATGAGCATCTTTGAACAAAGTGGGCCAATAATAGCAGGCTCTTAGAATTTTATGAGCGGTAGTGTTCCCTGCAAAGTGTCCTCCGATGGGACCGTCATGGAGTTCCATCAGCACCTTGTCGGCGTCTTCTCGTTCGAGACATATCAATAATACCCCATCATAGTTGATCCGGAAGAGTACCGAATTTATAAGACGATATTGTGCAGATTTCAATCTTAGGGCTCTCCTTTCCTTAGGGTTGAGGTTCTTGGGACAAGCCCCGTGATGCAAAAGATAAGTCAAATCCTTGTATCAGGAGTCTTGTGTTGGGGAGATGTATGCCACTTTGTTGCACCATAGTGCCATTTCATTTTCCCACACAGAATCTTCATTTGCTTGATCCTGGGCTTTGACTGCAAGCTTACACAAACCTTGTCCTTTTACTAGCTTGGCAGGTTTCATATCTAGATCAAATTCCTGGACTACTTTCATCTAGTTCCCCCTCCTTTCCCCCATTTCTTGTTGGGTAAATAGGGATTGGACCGCAAGGTGCGGCACAATCACCTTAGTGTGATTTTTGAGAATGTAGGACCTGAAATGTTTTACTGTCTTGTAGACCGCGTAGGCCTATTTATCTATGGCAGGATAATTGAGCTCAGCTCCTTGAATATTAGTACTCATAAAGGAAACTGGGGCTTCGTTGTTGTCATCATATTTCTGGGTCAAAACCGCGGCGAGCGATTGGTCAAAGGCAAAAGTATACAGGTTAAAGTCCCTATTGAAATCGGGACTTCGCAACACTGGGGCTCGGGATATGGCGGCTTTGATATTGTTGAAAGTGTCTTTTCGTTCATCATCCCACTTGAATTCGGAATCCTTATGAATCATATTTTGCAAGGGTTTGATGATTTCAGTGAAGTCGGGAGTGAACTTCCTCACGAAATTGATTTGCCTGAAAAAGGACTACATGGGCTTCTTGTTATGGGGTAGCGGGAGTTGAGCTATGGCCTTAATCCTTTCAGGGTCTATGAAAATCCCCACTTGGGATATAATATGACCTAACAACTTACCTTCCTCGACATCGAAGATAGTTTTCTTAGGGTTCAGCGATATACCATATTTCTTGCATCTCTCGAAAATCTAAGTTAAGTGTTGGATGTGTTCTTCTCTATTCTTCTAATACACTGTTACGTCATTTAAATATACTACCACACACTTATTGATAATTCCTCGGAAATCCACGTCCATGGCTCTTTGAAAGGTTGCTCCTGCGTTAATTAAGCTAAAAGGCATGCGCTTATAAGAAAAGGTTCCCCATTTGGTTCGGAAGGTAGTTTTTAATCGGTCTTCTTCCGAAACCAGCACTTGGTTGTATCCTGAGAAACCGTCTAGCAGGGAGAAAATCTTCGAGCCTGACACGGTCTGTAGGAGTTGTTCCATCGGCGGGACAGGATAATTGTCCTTTTCTGAAGTTCTATTGAGGTTCCGAAAATCTACGCATAGTCGGATTTATCCTGACTTCTTCCTCACTGGAACAAGATTTGCTACCCAGGTAGAATGCCTAACTTGGAAAATTATCTTCGCATCTAAAAGCTTCCTTAACTCTTAATACATGAGAGGTTCCAGGGATGGATGATACTTTCGGAGCTTCTATTGGAAAGGCTTCATTTCAGGTTTTAACTGGATAGTGTGTTGAATAATGCGGGTGTCATACATTTTTAAATCCTTATAGGACCATGCAAAAACATCCTGGTATTGTTTGAATAATATTAGGTAGGCCTTCCTCTCTTCCCTAGATATAGTTTTGTTGAGATTTACATTCTTCGGATTCTCTAGAGTCCTAAGATTTACAGTTTCATGGAGGGGGCAAGAGCTACCAGTGTTCGCATTTTTGGGTCCTTTAAAGTGATCCTTTAGATCAAAGAGACTCTCTAGATTGGCTATCCCCTTCGAGATTGTGTGAGCTTTCAACTTTCCAACATCTTGTCCTGTTTGAGGGTTAGTTTCAGTTGTTTTCTCTCAGAATTCTTCATCATCTATGGCTAGGTCTTTGAAATTGTCTTGGTTGGTCAAGAAGTTTATGATTTGCTCGTCACCTTCAAAGACTTTCCAATTGGAAATATTGTTCGACACCGACGGTTTGTAGAGCAGTTCTACAGTGAATCGGGAGGCTTCATAATATTCTATAGGCGAGAGTCTAGAAGCAGTTGTGGCTAGGGAGTCGGCAAGAATATTCTTTGCTCTAGGGATTGCAGTGATATTGAAAGCCTCAAAGCGTTCTATTAGCCTATGCACCTCCTACTAGTAGTTCTTAAGATGAGGTGAATTACAATGTATAGTATTTATCACTTTTCTAACAATAATTTCATAATCTCTGAAGACTTTTAATTCCTTGATACCCAGATTTATGGCTTTCTTTAACCCTTGTACTAGAGCTTCATACTCGGCGGTATTGTTGGTACACTCAAATTCTAGTCTATAGGACATGAAATGATGTTTACCCTTATGATCAATGAGTATGCACCCGGCTCCTGACCCTTCTTGTGATTTAGATCCATCAAAATAGAGGGTCCAAATTTGCAAATGATAACTTCTCCTTTCTCTCTCTTCGCTTGTGTCCTGTTTTTCGACCTCTTCCTCCAGAAGTCCTAGTGTGGGGTTTTGACAGAAGAGAGAATCTTCTATCGGCATTAGGGATTCTTCTTGAAAGATTATTTCATATTTTTGAATAAGTGAAACATTGGACAGGAGAGGAGCAAAGTTGTCGAAGTGAGAATCACAAGAATAGTTTCCCAATATGGGGAAGTCGGTAGAGGTTGGTTCGTTTGGGGTTTCCAGATCAGTGATCGTATGTTTCAGATATCTTTCCCTATCGATTTTGATCATGTTATTGTATCCCTTCAGTGGTATCCAAAGGTGTGCCTAGTCGGTATTGAAATATCCGTTCATCTTTTCAAACCAATCTCGGCTCAACAACAGCCCATATGCCTCAAGGATATCCACCACAATGATATCAATCACCTACACAAAATTAGGGTGTGTCGATATCATGATCATCACATCTTTTATCTCTCCAATGACCTTGAACTGGGTTATGTCTAGTTGTATGACATGTTTATCACTTTTGAGGGGGACAACACCTAATTTATTACACACGACCAAAGGCATGACATTAGAGGACACCCCCGAATCGACCAAACAATTGTGAAGATTCTTGTTAAAGACTTCAAACGTCAAAAGGAAGGGTTGTACAAAAGGCCTTTCTTTCCTACCTTCTGAGGAGGTGTTTACAGTTGGTTTTCTCACCAGATATGTTGGGGGAAGAATCTTGTTATGACTATCGTCGTTGGTTGGGTTTCCTACCGAATTCATAGCTTGCAATAGGAAGTATTTCTACTGAGGAATTCTACATACGTCCATAACTGATATATTAGCTTTCAGCTTCTTCAAATCTTCGACTACGTTATACTCTAGTTTAGGAGAATCTTGGATGTGGATGCTTATAATATTTTTACTAGGGGTGAAAGGCATTTTCGGGCGGTCGGGAGTTAACTTACTTTGCGGGGCCCGAGTGGCATCGGCATCTTCCCAGCCGGGTTGGCCCTTACTACGTGTATGTACTGTCGATACTTCTACGGGTTGTTCTCGAGACTCAAATAGATCACCTGAAGATGTGATCACGTCGGGATCCCATATCAGCATGGTTGTGTCTCATGGTTGGTCAGCTTCTTCCTAATCAGCTTTATTCATGGCCAAACTGCTTGGTTGTTCGGTCAGAGAGACTTCATCCAGAAAACGATTGGCCATTAAATTCATGGCATGGACCCATTGAGGGAATTCTCTTTCCAAGTGGTTCTCTTGGAGGTAAATACAGAAAGAATCAGATGTGACATTCCCTAGGTCAATGTTTAAGTTGGCTGGGGGAGGTTCAATTGCTTTGAAAGGCTGTTTTTTTTAAAGAAAGGCTTATAGGGTCTTTCGCCTTGGTTTCCTTCCTCTATGCTTCTTTTCATGTCTATAATCTCATTTGATAGTTTCTTGACCATGCGTTGGATATATTCTATATCTCCAATACCTTTGTCGGGAGTTTGTTAGTCGATTTCCCCGGCGGTCAAAGTGGTTAAAGAAGCATAAAATAAGGAATGAAATGAGGGAAAGAAAGTCATTGAAAGGGAAGATCAAGGAAGACAAAGCAACAAAGAGGATAGGTTGTGGAATAGTCAGCAAGTGGAAGAAGATACTAATGGGTGCTTTGGAGCACCTCGTAGAGAAGAAGGAAGAATAGGTCGGCAAAGTCCTTAAAATACAAATTATCTGGACCTAGGTTTTTGGCACCTAGGGTATTGGTACCTAGGGTTTTGGCACCTGGAATTCGGTCTAGGGTTTCTAAGAGTCATGGAATGATAAATAGAGGTCTATAAGAGTGAGAGAGGATAGTGATTTTGGGTTTAGAAGTTTTAAGTCTTAGATTATTCTTGTATTGTGGATCTTCATCTGGGTGTGAAGATCTATTCTGCAGCTGGGTGAGTAGGGAGAGGAAATAAAGAGAAAGAGAGAGAAGTATATACAACTAAGTGCGCAGATAGAACCGTATATTTCCACATATTTGATCAATAAACACAATTCTGTGGATGTAGCTCTAAGGAGAGGGTGAACCACGTAAATATTGTTTTTCTTTGTGGTTGATGTCGTGTTATTTATTATCTGTTATATTGTTATTGCACTATTATTTTCCCTACTGAAGATAAGAGATAGAACTAACTTCACGAAGTTAAGCATAATAGAGTTAAGAATAATATTGTTAATAATATCTAGGTTATCTTGTGTTGTTATTATGGAATCATCTTGCACTTCCTCTGGTTGTAAACACATGTGTCCTACAACCCCCCCCCCCTACTACTACTTTGGGTGAGACTTCATCTACTTCGCAGGTTTTTTTGAAAGGGCCAATAGTTAGGTTTTGTTGGTGCACTGTTAGAGTTTAACCCCGGGTCTTCCCTTGTGACAACAAATGGTTCTGTTGCCGGGACCAATATGTTGGCATGTTTTACAGGCAGTGTATGCTTGTCATTGATGGAAAGTACAACAAGGATGATGGCTTGAGTACAGGTACAATGTGCTAGGCGGGCACCAGAAGTATTTTGGGGAGATGCAGCAGAGCAATCTCGTGAAGACCAGAAGAGATAGTGTAGAGGTGCACAGAGAGTGCAAGAGTGTGCTTGTTCATTTGATGGAAAACAGGCAGGCAAGGAAGATCAACAACAATGATGGCATGGAAAGATCATAAGCGTAAACTCCATTTTGGATTTTTGGATACCAGGAGTTGGAGGAGTCAAGAGTCGAGACTCTTCATCACAGGAGTCTCGAAGTTGTGAAATGCGAAACGCCAAAATACGTTGATCTGACTCCATTTTGGAGTTTCAGATACTGGGAGTTGGAGGAGTCAAGGAAGAAACTTGCAACAGGAATTCGTGACATGTGAAATGTTGAAATGCTGAAACACGAAAATGCAAAATGTGTGTTCAAAATTGACCCATGGTCATAACCTATGGTCACATCGACGAAGGCTCAAGGGAGGACCTAGCACGAAGCTAATATCCATTTCAGAGATCATGACTTGGAGAGTTGAGATGACTCGCAACATAAATTTGCGACATGCGAAATTGCGAAATGCCGAAATGCGAAAACACCTTTCGGTGTAGGATGTGGTCACAACCAGTGGTCACATCTGCAGAAGATGGAGGAATGAACTAGTGCAACCAAGCTCCATTTCGGTGATCGCGACTTGGAGTGTCGAGACCCTTCATTATAGTAATGCTGAAATGTGAAATTGCAAAAGCGCTTTATGGATAAGCGCTTGGTCACCGTCGGTGGTCACATCGTCGAAGAGCTGTAGATAAGAGCTCGAAGAGACAAGCTCCGTTTCAGATTTTGGGACATTGAGAGTCGAGATGACTCTTCACAGAATCCCCGAAATGCGAAATGCGGAAATGAAAAAAACACCTTTTGGTGTAGGTTTCGGATACCGGGAGTTGGAGTGTCGAATCACTTCACCACAAGGAATTTCGAAATGTCGAAATGCCGAAATGTGAAAAACACCTTTTGGTGTAGGTTTCGGATAACGAAATTTGGAGTGTCGAAACACTTCACCACAGGAACGCCGAAATGATGAATTGTCATAATGTGAAATGGGGAAATAAACTCGAGACCCTGTGCTTGTAATCCAATGGTGTTGGATACTTGGAAATCTGATCGAAGGGCTATTGTTTCTCTTCACAGTTAATCGATCAGTTACGATTCAGTTGTTGATGCGTTTTTCTTGGAGGTTCACAGTGTAACTACTAGAAACTACTAATGGTTTCTACGAGAGGACTCGAAGAGACTTCAGGGTGATTTCCAGAGAAGATGAAGTGTCTTGAGGCATCTTCCAGTCAGATGAAGACTGTTCATAGAGGCTATTGACAGATGTAAGACCATTGGAGCCTGGAACTACAATAGAGGGAATGAGCTCGACTGTGATAGAGAAGATGAAGAGTCTCGACTACTCGAGAGGCTAAGGAATCTCAGAATAACACCCAGTAATGATGGACACATGGGTTTAACTTCCAGAGGAGATGAAGAGTCTCAAGGCATCTGCTAGTGGAATGAAGACTGTTGATAGAGGCGATTGATAGATGGAAGAGCGTTGAAGCCTGTAACTGCAATAGAGAGGATGAGCTCGACTATGATAGAGAAGACGAAGAGTCTCGACTGTTAGACGGGCTAAGGAATCTCAGCATAACACCAATTGATGATGAACGCATGGGTATAACTGCCATAAAATATGAGGAATTGTGATGATGATCAGGAAGAGGAATCGACACGAGTAGAACATGCAGAACAGAGAGAGTGTGTTGATGCTTGAGGGGTGAAGCGGTGGAAATGTGGAGTGGCAGTGAATATCTCAATGAGAAGAACTATGGCACGGTGAAGAGAATATCAGAGGCACTGTGCATGGAGGATGAAGAAGGTGCACAGACAGTATAAATACGCAGAACAAAGAAGATATGGGTGTTGTTGTTGAGAGTGATTCAGGCGTGTAGAAGGAGGCAGTGTGCAGCAACTGAAATACACAGAAGGGGAATGGTGCATTGAATGGACATGGCACAGAGAGCATAAAAGGCAAAAGAACAGAAAGCGCAAGGCATGTGTGCAAGAAGACAATGAGGCAGACAGAGCAAGGCAGTGTAGCAGAACAGTGATGAGAGTGGTAAGTCATTGATGAACATTATATCACTATAATAAGTTTCAGGAGCAAATATTTATATTTCAGGGTGGTAGGGAGGTGCTAGGGAGGACTATTTTCTTTAGAGGTTCAAGTGGGTGCTTGAACACAAGGAGTTGTAGCTTCCATCTGGTTGCAGTCAGAGAAACCAGGGTGGCAGGGTGGTGCAAGGGAGAATTGTTGTTCTCTTTTATACAGGTTGGTGCCTATGTGACTGGAAGTTGGTGCGTCCATCCAGTTGGTGCTGGAACACTTAGGGAGTTGTTGCTTCCTTCTAGTGGGTGCTAGAGAAACCAGGGTGTTGGTGCTTCCTTCTAGTGGGTGCTAGAGAAACTAGGGAGTTGGTGCTTCCTTCTAGTGGGTGCTAGAGAAACCAGGGAGTTGGTGCTTCCTTCTAGTAGGTGTTAGAGAAAATAGAGAGTTGGTGCTCTCAGCAAGTTGCAGCTTGCAAAACAAAGGTTGTAGCCTCATAATGAGTTGGAGCTCATATGTATGATAATGTACAGAATGTAAAGATTACTTATCATACCAAGAAGAAGAGGTTTTTACCCTTTATGGGTTTCCTCGGGAAATATCTGTCTCTGTATATTTCATATGTGTGACTGATTTCGAATGTTCTATTGCTTACCTCCCTGCATTATTGTGATTGTCATTAAGTTCTCTGCAAAGAATTTAAAATAAGCATAATTGTTTAAGCATGGTAACAATTGATTCACCCCCCCCCCCTCTCAGTTGTCCAACAATTGGTATCAGAGCTGGCCCCTTTTATATAAGGGTAGATCCTAGAGCTTAAACATGTCAAGCCATGAAGAAAATTCAACCAATAAGGCCCCTCTGTTCAATGGAACAAACTTT